>JAGFNQ010007020.1:0-65254 GCA_024364735.1 Boesenbergia rotunda | reverse complement strand
ATTTCTGATAGGCGACCAAGTGGCTGAAGTCAAAGGACACCAACTGGTGTCTCGGCGATGCTATAGTGGGGAGGTCAAAACGGAGTCTCGGAAAGACCCGAGGGTGTAGGAAGGCTAACTGGAGGAAGCGACCATTTACAGGAGGACAGGGCCAAAAAGCTCAAGAGGCCAGAGCCGCCAATTATATCCAACCCTGACACCCCGGTAAGATTTGTGTGGCATACTATGTACTCGCCTATGTATCTTTGCTGCCTTGCAGTGAATTCATGAAATAAAGGAATGTGCCATCACAAAAGTACCAGTACATCAGACAAAACTCTAATGCCTCGGGTGCTGCGGATGCCCGAGGTACTTAGGCTTGGTCTGGGTGCTACGGACGCCCAACCAAGAAACCAATACCCTAATGCCTCACGGTATTGTGGATGCCCGAGGTACTTAGGCTTGGTTTGGGTGCTACGAGCGCCCAACCAAGAAACAAAACCCTAATGCCTCGCGGTACTACGGATGCCCGAGGTACTTAGGCTTGGTCTGGGTGCTACGGACGCCCAACCAAGAAACCAAAACCCTAATGTCTCGCGGTGCTATGGATGCCCAAGGTACTTAGGATTGGTCTGGGTGATACGGACACCCAACCAAGAAACAAAACCTTAATGCCTCGCGGTGCTGCGGATGTCCGAGGTACTTAGGCTTAGTCTGGGTGATACGGGCGCCCAACCATGAAACAAAACCCTAATGCCTCGCGGTGCTGCGGATGCCCGAGGTACATAGGCTTGGTCTGGGTGCTACGGGTGCCCGACCAAGAAACAAAACCCTAATGTCTCGCGGTGCAGCGGATGCCCGAGGTACTTAGGATTGGTCTGGGTGCAACGGACGCCCAACCAAGAAACCAAAACCCTAATGTCTCGCGGTGCTGCGGATGCCCGAGGTACTTAGGCTTGGTCTGGGTGATACAGACGCCCAACCAAGAAACAAAACCCTAATGCCTCGCGGTGCTGCTGATGCCTGAGGTACTTAGGCTTGGACTGGGTGCTACGGACGCCCAACCAAGAAACAAAACTCTAATGCCTCGTGGTGCTGCAGATGCCCGAGGTACTTATGCTTGGTCTGGTGCTACGGACGCCCAACCAAGAAACAAAACCCTAATGCCTCATGGTACTGTGAATGCCCCGAGGTACTTAGGCTTGGTCTGGGTGCTACGGACGCCCAACCAAGAAACAAAACCCTAATGCCTCGCGGTGCTACGGATTCCCGAGGTACTTAGGCTTGGTCTGTGTGCTACGGACGCCCAACCAAGAAACCAAAACCCTAATGTCTCATGGTGTTGCGGATACCCGAGGTACTTAGGCTTGGTCTGGGTGCTACGGACGCCCAACCAAGAAACCAAAACCCTAATGCCTCGCAGTGTAGCGGATGCCCGAGGTACATAGGCTTGGTCTAGGTGCTTCAGACGCCCAACCAAGAAACCAAAAATCCTAATGCCTCGCGATGCTGTGGATGCCCGAGGTACTTAGGCTTGGTCTGGGTGCACCGAACGCCCAACCAAGAAACGAAAACCCTAATGTCTCACGGTGCTGCAGATACCTGGGGTACTTAGGCTTGGTCTGGGTGCCACGGACGCCCAACCAAGAAACCAAAACCCTAATGCCTTACAGTGTTGTGGATGCCCGAGGTACTTAGGCTTGGTCTGGGTGCTACGGATGCCCAACCAAGAAACAAAACCCTAATGTCTCACGGTAATGCGGATGCCCGAGGTACTTAGGCTTGGTCTGGGTGCTACGGACGCCCAACCAAGAAAACAAAACCCTAATGCCTCGCTGTGTTGCAGATGCCCCTTAATATCTCGCGGTGTTGCGGATGCCCGAGGTACTTAGGCTTGGTCTGGGTGCTACGGACGCCCAACCAAGAAACCAATACCCTAATGCCTCGCGGTGCTGCGGATGCCCGAGGTACTTAGGCTTGGTTTGGGTGCTAAAGATGCCTAACCAATAAACAAAACTCTATTGCCTAGCGGTGCTGCCGATGCCCGAGGTACATAGGCTTGGTCTGGATGCTACGGACGCCCAACCACGAAACCAAAATTCTAATGCCTCGCAGTGCTACGGATACCCGAGGTACTTAGGCTTGGTTTGGGTGTTATAGATGCCCAACCATGAAACCAAAACCCTAATATCTTGTGGAGCTGCGGATGCCCGAGGTATTTAGGCTTGGTCTGGGTGCTACGTGTTGGGACCGGGTGCATGTCGACAAGGATACGGGTTCGTAAAATTTTAAATTTTTACGTGCAGCGGAAGAATTAGCATAAAATAATTTCCTAAATTATTTCAACCACGTATCTAGCATGCAACCTTATGGTGTGTGGACATAATCATAAAATAAAACTTTGCGGATAAAGTAAACTAATTTACATTATACCTCTCGTAACTCGAAGTAAGGGACGAGATCCAACCGTAGCGTCTCTTGGAACCTCCGCCTCTGATAAGTGTCATTTTGTTGATCATTTTATATGTTTAAATCTGTGTTTGACCCATATTTTACTTGTGTAATTGTGGATTTGCCTAGGTTTTAGAATTTATACCCTTTTTGGACCTAAATATAAATCTTGTTATATTTGGGTTGTTTTGTCACTAAATTTTTGATCTACTTTTGAAGGCTTCAAATGATCAGGGACCTAGGTAATGATGGGTCAAAGTTGAGTTGAAAGTGGATTAGATCCAAGGAATCAAGCGTCAACTAATTTGGACCGTCCGATGAGAGAACGGTTAGATCTAAACCATCTGACAACTTTTGATCAATCCGAGCTGGGATTAAGGCTAATCAAGTGATCAGATCAAGATCCGAGAGTTTCAGCTAAATCAGAGACCATCTAGCCGTTGGATCATGATCGGAGTGTTCTAAACCATCCATACAAAGATCAAGGTGATCTGGATCATCCGTTGAAGATCTGGCAGATCCGAGCTACCACGAGGATGATCTTGACCTCTAATCAAGATCTGGAAAATTTGAATCAAATCGGACAACGATCCACCGTTGGATGAAGCGCAATCAATCTCAGTCGTCCGCTTCATTAACTACTTAAACTGAACCCTGTTCAGATCTGGGGTCGCGACCTCATTTCTCTTCCACAGTTCTTGAGCTCGTTCTTCTTCAGTTCTTCATAGTTTTCCTTGCAATTTCTTCCATGGAGGCGTGACCGACTCGATCACATCCTTGAATCAAGATCTGGATCTTGGAGGAGAGTTTCATGGCGATTTTAGCTCGGAATTGCGCCGGATGCAGAGCTTCTGAGGGTTTCGGCAGTTTGCATTTGAGCTCTTAGATCTCAACCGCGTCCATTTCTTCCATCTGAGTCATCTGTAGGGTCCTAGGATGAGCTCAGATGATTTCCAAATCATCATCTCACATTCCACACCGAGATCTAAGAGTTGAAGTGGAATTTCCAACTGTGGCAGTTTGAGCAGATCTGAATTGGAGCTTATTTTCCACTGATTTGCGAGTTTAAGGGTTCTTGGCTTGCCCTTGCGTGACGAACAAGGTGTTCTTGAATCAAGGATTGGTCGAGGCTTAGTTTAATTGCATTTATTCTTGTTTGTAGCTGTAATCTCGATTTCGCTTCAGCAATTCTGTTTTTCTGCACTTGTATCAGTTTGTTACTTTCATTTCCTGATGCTGTTTTCCTTAATTAGGTTCTATATTGCAAATAGATTAATTAGTGAACTTGTTCAGTGATTCATTGTGTGCGAATTTAGTGAGTTTTCAATTTACAGTTTGTATTTCAATTCTGTTTTCATTGTATCAGTTTTGTATCTTGCGTGCCATTTACAGTTTCAAGGGCTGCATTGTTTCAGTTTTAAGGCTGCATTGTTTCAGTTTTAGCTTCTGAATTTCGTGCCCAATAAACCTAGCTCTTTTTAAGCTTTACTGAAATTAGATTAGTGATTCAATTTCAGATTTCATTTGTTGGTTCTGTTATTTGATCTGTTGAAGCAATTCTAAATTCGATCTAATGAGTTTACCTTCTATTTCTGCTAGTTAGTGTAAAATCTGCAGGATAGCTGATGTCTTCTGAAGTTGTGCCAAGTCATTAGTGGTTTTTCTTTGAGTCTTACTGAACTGTGGATTAAAGCAAATCATTTCAGCTAGTTTGTTTGAGTTTGCATATGGATTGATGCTTCATTTCAGCTTTCATGTTCTGAATTTTGGCATTCGAATTCTGAATTTCAGTTCATTTCTGAATTTCACTGCAGTCATCTCTGATTTCTATCTTTAATGCGTAATCAGCTCTTCACCCTTAGCCTTGTCTTCCAAGTAGAAATAATTAGTTTCAATTCAGAATTTTAAATCATAGTTTCGGAACTTAGTATCATTTTGGCACATTGATTTCTTTCATTCTTTGCATATCAAGTGGTCTTTTATTCATTTGCTTTACATTGAGCTTGCACCTAATATCAAATTGTAGCTCCAGATTCAATCAAGTGAAATTGTTTGATCAGGTCTCCATTGGTTAAGTCCTTAATTGCCATTACCTTGTCTAGTTCACTTAGTTAATTTTGTCCTTCTTTTTCATTGCTTTCTATTGAATTTTCTTGTCTATTGCAAAACAAAACCCAGAATTTATTCGAAACCCAAAAACATTGACGACACGTAAATGCAAGTTTGAATCGAACAACTTGAACTAGTCCTTGGAAAAATACGACCTGAGGCCCCTTTACTACGTTTTCACATTTTGATTGCAAAAAGGGTTTCCAGCACTTTATAAATTTCTAAATTTGAGACCCAGTTTCGTGACAGTCATTTTGGGTCCATCAAATTTTTGGCGCCGTTGCCGGGGAACATACTAGTTGAGTTGTTTGATTTTTGCTTGTGTACTCATTTCATATTTTTCTTGATCCATTTTTCTTGCACTTACTGCTATATCATCTGATTTGATTTTATTTGTTTCATCTTTCTATATACTTGTACTGCGATTTGTTCTTGTTTTTATGACCAGGTCTACAGGTGGTGATCTAGAGGATTTTGACCCTGAGATTGAGAGGACCTTCAGAGCTAGGAGGAGCCAGCTCAGTGTTTCAGAGGCTTTTGGCATTATTCCTACTCAGTCTATTTCCACTTATTCAGTTGATCAGATGGCAGACCACCAGAAGACCATGAAAGAACTAGCAGCACCAGATGCTTCTTTTCAGTACTCCAGCATTGCCTACCCAGAGCTGGGTGGAGATTTTGAGCTCAGATCTGGACTTATACATCTTTTGCCTAAGTTTCAAGGTTTATCCGGAGAAGATCCAAACAGACACTTGCATGAGTTTCATGTTGTTTGCTCTACTATGAAGCCTCAGGGCATTTCAGAGGAAGACATCAAACTGAGGGCTTTTCCATTTTCTTTGACTGGAGCAGCTAAGGACTGGTTTTATTACTTACCTACGGGGCATGTGTCTAGTTGGATTTCCATGAAGAAGGCTTTCTTAGAAAAATATTTTCCAGCCTCCAGAACAGCAATTATCAGAAAAAGTATCTGTGGCATTCAGCAGATAGTGGGAGAGACACTCTATGACTACTGGGAGAGATTCAATAAGCTTTGCTCCAGTTGCCCCCAGCATCAGATTAGTGAGCAGCTCCTCATCCAGTATTTTTATGAGGGATTATTACAGATGGATAGGATTTTGATTGATGCAGCAGCTGGAGGGGCTTAGTTAACAAAACCCACATCAAGCTAGGGAGCTTATTTCAAATATGGCTAGAAAATTCTCAGCAATTTGGAAGTAGAGCTTTATCTACTAGAGGGGTTAATGAAGTTCAAGGGGTTTCTAATGATCAAAAGGAGATTAGTAGTGCATTGTTAGAACTCACATCAGCTGTTAAGCAAATGGGTCTTCAGATTTCAAGTAAAAATTCAACTCCTTCAGCACCTCTACAATCAAGTCAAATGGTGATGAGTGTATGTGGAATTTGTTCTAGCAAGGAGCACACTTCAGATTTATGTCCCAACCTACAACAAGATGAGTCAGTAGCAGCTTTGGTTAGGGGACAATTTCAAGCTAGGAACAATCCATACTCTCCTACTTACAACCCCGGGTGGAGGGATCATCCAAACTTGAATTATGGGAATTCTTTTTGCCAACAAGGCCCACCACAACAACAATCACAGCAACCCCAACAAATGTTTCAGCAGCAGCAACACCCACAACAATCACAGCCACAAATCAACAATTCAGCCCCTAAATCAGCTTTCAGCTTCCAATCAACCAATTCAGCAGCCATTTCAAGGGTTTCAACAAGGTTTCAAGGGAATTTGAGTTATTCACAGCCATATCAACCTCCACAGCAACAAGTTCAACAATTACAACCTACTACCTCCTCATTTCAAGTCAATCAAGGAATTATTCTAACCAAGGAGGCTATAAGCTCAATCAGAAATTTTCCAACAGGGTTAATATGTTTCAACAGATGATCAGCAACAACAGCTCAACAACAGCAATACAACAAATGCTCCAACAACAACAACACAACAAAATCTTCGCTATACAAAATCTTGAAAGGCAAATTGGGCAAATAGCTAAGACATAAATCAAAGCAAAGCTCAAGGATCAAGTCTACTACCTTCCCAAGCTGTTCCTAACCCTAAGGGGAATGTTAGCGCAATTTATTTGAGAAGTGGGAAGGTTGCATCAACTCAAATGACCCAAGAGCAGATTTTTCTGAAAACAGGGCAGCATCTTCATTTCCAGCCCAAATCAGTGCCGAAACCACTCCAATTCAGTGGATACCACCCCTAGCTCGTGCCCAACTTCTTCATCTAGCAATCCTCCAATTTTGGTGGAAAACGAAGCACAAAACAGTGGCGAGACAGATCCTACAGCACTCGAAAACAGGGCAGCAACAAAAAATCAGCCCCACCCATTTGGTTCATGAGGAGGAAGTTCTATTCCTTTGCCTTTTCCAAATGGGAGAACTCCAACCAGAAGACAAGGGGAGGAGGAGAAAGCAAAAGAGTACAATGAATTGGTAAAACTTTTTAGTAAAGTTGAAATTAATGTACCCTTGCTGACAATGATTAAACAGGTTCCTAAATATGCGAAATTTCTGAAAGATCTTTGTGTTAACAAGAGGAAGCTTAAGGAAAATGAAATGGTCAGCATGGGGAAGAATGTTTCATCACTTATCCATGTCATACCTCAGAAATGTGAAGACCCTGGCATGTTCACTGTATCTTGTGAGATTGGAAGCACCACGCTACATGATGCCATGCTTGATTTAGGAGCTTCTATTAATGTCATGCCCAGGACAGTCTTCCAGATGCTTGGCATTGGACCTCTACAGCCCACTGGAGTTGTGATTCAGTTAGCAGACTGGAGTCAGACCCGCCCGGCAGGAGTTATTGAAGATGTGTTGGTTAAAGTGAAAGAATTGATTTTCCCTGCGGACTTCTACATCCTAGACATGGAGGGAGAGTACCTTGCACGTAGATCCCGACTTATCCTCAGAAGGCCTTTTCTGAAGACTGCAAGAACCAAAATTGATGTATATGCTGGCACCCTTTCGATGGAGGTGGGAGATACAGTAGTCCAGTTTAGCATTTTCGACGCCATGAAGGACCCTAAGGGAAATCGTTCTATTCTGAGCATAGACACTGCAGATGAGATTGTTGAGGCACCTAGCGTTGCTGATGATGGTATTTTTGATATAGTGAGAGGAGAGTTATTTTCAGAGGAGGTTTCACCTGATTTTTCTTGTTTTGTATTTTGTGATGATATTGTTTTTGATAGCCCTAATCTTTTTAATGAGGTTGTTGCAGAGATTACTCAGGAGGCATGCGCAGGAGATTATTCTACAGGTGTAGGGGATTGTACAGAGCCCCAGGGACCACCACCACTTTCAGAAAGTGTAGGGACTTGCATGATTGGAGCAAGTACCCAAGGATCACCTATTTCAGTTGATTTTCCACCAGATTTTGAGCCAGAGTTGGAGGTATTTCTTGTAGACCCAGTAGACATTTTTCATCAAGATCAGGTAAGTATTTCTTCTTTTCCTTTAAAAAATTTCAGGGAGATGTCTAGATTTGCATGTGAAAAATGTCCTGATACATCATTTGTGAAAAATAATTTTGAAAATTCTTTTGAGGCACCCAGACTTGATTTTATGCATTGCTATGATATTCTTGAGACAGATTATGCTAAAATTGATTTTGAAAAATTTTTAGAGCCTGAAATTGAAGTTGTTTATTGTGAAGAATCTCTTGTCATTTCTTATGCTGAAATTGAATGTGACAAACTTTTAGAGGTACCTGAGATTGATTTTATGGATTGTGAAATTTTTCTTGATATACCTCATGTAGAATATGCTTGTGAAAAATTTATTGAGGTACCCAAAATTGACTTTATTGGATATGATGCATTTTTAGATACATGTTATGTAGAGATTGATGATATTGCATTTTTATCTTACCCTGCACGCTTGAGAAAGGTTTTACATGGTTTTGCAGGGTCCCAGAGATTTCTTGAGTGGGTTCTACATCTAGACAGTCTTCAACCACCTGGAAAGTTTTTCAAAAAGAATAAAGAGGGAGGAGATGATCTTGCTGTGACTTATAGCACTCCACCTCTAAAGTGGCTATTGTACTTAAATCATCTTCGGCCACCTGGACAGTCTACTGTGAATAATAAGTGTGGGGGAATGATACAAAATAAAATTGAGCAAATGAAGGAATTATTTTCAGTTACTCCTACTCCTTCACTACCAAGATGGAGATTATTCCTTGATAGACTCCGACCGCCAGAAATAAAAGGGAGTTTACTTTTTCTTGCATTTTCTTTCATTGCCTTTTTCATCATTATGCTTGCTAGAAGTAGAATTTTCTTTTGAAATGAATTCTTGCTAATAAATGCTTGAATAGAGTAGAATTAATAAATAGGCATTATAAATGCTATTTTATGTCTTTTGGCACTTTTCCTTGATTAATAGGAATAAATGTATCCCTTTAGGTTATTTCCATAGCATTTTAGAGTCTTTTGAAAACAAATTAAATTTGATTGTTAAAACTTAGGATTTGAGCTCATGAATGAAATCTTGGATGCTTGAGTACTACTTGGCCATGGATTCTTGATTGAGGACTTGAGATGAATTATTTTTACCTAGTGAGGCTTAGCCTTATTTTTTGTGAAGCATACATGTGATTGTACTCTAGAACTTGCTTAGGTTCTTTCAAATCATATTTCAATGTTTAGATCACATCTATAGAGGCTAATAAATTTGTTTACCTTTCCATGTCAATTTTGGCAAAATCATGTTCATTCTATTTTCTTTCCTTATTTCCTACTCCTAACCATGCTTTCTAGGGACTTGTTTGTTTGGAGATGTTCTTTGATGTTATTTTGCCCGAGACGGACAAAAGATTAAGTGTGGGGGAGTGGATAGTGTGATGGAAACATTTGAAAAAAAAAATTCATTTCATTGTTGAGTTGAAGCCAAAAATTGCCAATTGGAGTGGAGTTTGGTATCAAGATTAATGGGAATTTAGTTGTGAATTGGAGGTGAAGTGGATCTTAAAAAAATCTGCAATGGGAAGAATGGTACACGAAAAATCTGCAATGGAAGAATGGTACAGAAAAAAAAAAAAAAAATGCCATGGAAGAGAAAAAAATTGTAGCAGGAAAGAAATGAATTTTGCAACACTTGCTGTTGAATGAGTTGTAAGTTGATGAAGAAATTTGCAATGAAAAGTGAAAAAGTGAAAAAAAAAAAAAAGGAAAAAAATTTGTGCCAAGGAAGTTTGCTATGAAATTGTTTCGGCCACTCTTCTAGGAGCCGAATTGCAGTCAATGGTTGCTGAATTCAGTGAAGAAGAAGAAAACTGAGGCCAATGCGGAAAAGAAATGAACAGAAAAAAAAACACACACAATGAAGCATGATGTATCAAATTTGCCATAGAGTGTGTTTCGGCCATTGTACTAGAGGATGAATGGCAACTGTGATAATCTGAAAATTTCAAGGATGAAGAGTTTGAAAGGTCGGAAATCTAAAATGAATTGCTTAGGAGTTAGAATTTGAGAAAAAAAATGTAAGTGGAAGAACTTGTGCCAACTTGAAGTGATGGGTATCAAAGCAAAGGCTACATGTGGAGCAGCAAAATTCTGTCTCTGAATGCTATCTAATGTCACGAATTTCCTAATAGGAATGCTGATCCGAAGGAGTTCATTAGCAGATTGGAAAAAAATAGAAGAAAACAGTTTGAAGAAAAAAAAAACACAAAGGAAACAACAAAGAGTTAAGTTGGCACATTGAGTTTTGGCACCATGAAGTAGTGAAGATATTCTCATCCGAATCAGAGTTTTGTTCCATATCATTCTGATTTCAGTAGAGGAAAGAAAGAAAGGAAAAAATTCAGAAAAGAAAAGAGAAGAGCAAAATTGGCACGGAAGATGGAAAGTTGGCACAAAGGAGTTGTTGAGGCTTTTTCATCAAATTTTGGAAGAGCAATGCTTAAGCTCACTTCATCACACTTTGACTTCATTATATGGACTGAAAGGAGGGCAAAAATGCATCAAGAATATCCTTGAACATCCAAGTCTTCCATTTCATTCAAATTAGCTATTTACTTTGCTTTTATTCCATTTCTACCATTACCTATTTCTTTCACTTTTGGATAAACTTTTATAGATGATTGATTCTAATCTTGAATAATGGTAGAGAGTAGATAATAAGCAAGCTTATGGTAGTGCAAGAGGCATGTGTGTATGAGTGAGCTCCATTTCTATCATGTATTTAGGATTTAGGAAGAGAGCCACCAAAAGTTCCCCTTGAGAGGTTTAGTGAGTGAAATTCATCTCAATGAATCATAAAGGTTGAATTGGTTAAGTTGTTGATTTAAGGACAAGATACTAATCTATAGAGCTTAGATTTTTGAGAATTAACAACCCTAGGTAATTTCTTTTCAATTGCTTCTACTTATGTTTGGGAATAACCTAGGGGATACATATTTAGTACTTTTCGCGAGACGCTCAAGCTTAAGTGTGGGGGAGTTGATAAGTGTCATTTTGTTGATCATTTTATATGTTTAAATCTGTGTTTGACCCATATTTTACTTGTGTAATTGTGGATTTACCCTAGGTTTTAGGATTTATACCCTTTTTGGACCTAATTGTAAATCTTGTTATATTTGGATTGTTTTGTCACTAAATTTTTGATCTACTTTTGTAGGCTTCAAGGATCAGGACCTAGGTAATGATGGGTCAAAGTTGAGTTAAAAGTGGATTAGATCCAAGGAATCAAGCGTCAACTAATTTGGACCGTCCGATGAGAGAACGGTTAGATCTAGACCATCTGAGAACTTTTGATCAATCCGAGCTGGGATTAAGGCTAATCAAGTGATCAGATCAAGATCTGAGAGTTTCAGCTAAATCAGAGACCATCTAGCCGTTGGATCATGATCGGAGTGTTCTAAACCATCCATACAAAGATCAAGGTGATCTGGATCATCCGTTGAAGATCTGGCAGATCCGAGCTACCACGAGGATGATCTTGACCTCTGATCAAGATCTGGAAAATTTGAATCAAATCGGACAATGATCCACCGTTGGATGAAGCGGAATCAATCTCAGCCGTCCGCTTCTTCAACTACTTAAACCGGTTCCCTGTTCAGATCTGGGGTCGCGACCTCATTTCTCTTCCCGTTCTTACTCGTTCTTCTTCATTTCTTCATGTTTTCTTCAATTTCTTCCATCAGAGGCGTGGCCGACTCGATCACATCCTGAATCAAGATCTGGATCTTGGAGAGAGTTTCATGGCGATTTTAGCTCAGAAGTGCCGGAGCAGAGTTGCGTGAGGGTTTCGGCAGTTTCTGCAATTTGATCTATTCAACCCGTCCATATTTCTGCATTGAGTCATCTGTAGGGGTCCTATGGATGAGCTCAGATGATTCCAAATCATCATCCAACTTCCAATCCGAGATCTAAATGATTCGATCATTCCACTGTGCAATCTGGAGCAGATCTGAATTGGAGCCTATTCTTCCACTGATTTACGAGTTTAAGGGGTTCTTGGCTTGCCCTTGCGTGACGAACAAGGTGGTCTTGAATCAAGGATTGGTCGAGGCTTAGTTTAATTGCATTTATTCTTGTTTGTAGCTGTAATCTCGATTTCGCTTCAGCAATTCTGTTTCTCTGCACTTGTATCAGTTTGTTACTTTCATTTCCTGATGCTGTTTTCCTTAATTAGGTTCTATATTGCAAATAGATTAATTAGTGAACTTGTTCAGTGATTCATTGTGTGCGAATTTAGTGAGTTTTCAATTTACAGTTTGTATTTCAATTCTGTTTTCATTGTATCAGTTTTGTATCTTGCGTGCCATTTACAGTTTCAAGGGCTGCATTGTTTCAGTTTTAAGGCTGCATTGTTTCAGTTTTAGCTTCTGAATTTCGTGCCCAATAAACCTAGCTCTTTTTAAGCTTTACTGAAATTAGATTAGTGATTCAATTTCAGATTTCATTTGTTGGTTCTGTTATTTGATCTGTTGAAGCAATTCTAAATTCGATCTAATGAGTTTACCTTCTATTTCTGCTAGTTAGTGTAAAATCTGCAGGATAGCTGATGTCTTCTGAAGTTGTGCCAAGTCATTAGTGGTTTTTCTTTGAGTCTTACTGAACTGTGGATTAAAGCAAATCATTTCAGCTAGTTTGTTTGAGTTTGCATATGGATTGATGCTTCATTTCAGCTTTCATGTTCTGAATTTTGGCATTCGAATTCTGAATTTCAGTTCATTTCTGAATTTCACTGCAGTCATCTCTGATTTCTATCTTTAATGCGTAATCAGCTCTTCACCCTTAGCCTTGTCTTCCAAGTAGAAATAATTAGTTTCAATTCAGAATTTTAAATCATAGTTTCGGAACTTAGTATCATTTTGGCACATTGATTTCTTTCATTCTTTGCATATCAAGTGGTCTTTTATTCATTTGCTTTACATTGAGCTTGCACCTAATATCAAATTGTAGCTCCAGATTCAATCAAGTGAAATTGTTTGATCAGGTCTCCATTGGTTAAGTCCTTAATTGCCATTACCTTGTCTAGTTCACTTAGTTAATTTTGTCCTTCTTTTTCATTGCTTTCTATTGAATTTTCTTGTCTATTGCAAAACAAAACCCAGAATTTATTCGAAACCCAAAAACATTGACGACACGTAAATGCAAGTTTAAATCGAACAACTTGAACTAGTCCTTGGAAAAATACGACCTGAGGCCCCTTTACTACGTTTTCACATTTTGATTGCAAAAAGGGTTTCCAGCACTTTATAAATTTCTAAATTTGAGACCTAGTTTTATGACAGTCATTTTGGGTCCATCAATACCCGCCTCACTATGACGAAGCCCGTGCGCGTAGGCAACTCCCTTCCAAAAATAACATCCGCCACGAAGTAGAAGGTCAATCAATATCCTGTATCAAATAACATAATTAGCTATCCTAAACCATAGCCCAAAAATGAATCCAACAGAGATATGCTCTGCTCACAAATATCAACCAAATCTATGATACTATAACCATTCAAGATTACCTAGCCCACTCATGTAATCTGTTTCCAAAGAAGATAGACCTAACCCATGGGTCAATCTAACCGCATACCAACATCATGGATGGAACCATGCCAAACCACACCTTACGGCAGGGATGAATCAACAAATCCAGCAAACTTCTATCAATTGAACTCATGGTCAATCAAACCACCATATCAGAGCAAAACCAACACGAACTCAGAACCCAAATCGATCCAACAGCCAACAGGAATAATACCAGGACAACTCCTATCATCATACAGCACCGATTGAGATATGAATATTAACAGGACCTCACGGCAACAGACTAAAACCCAAACATAGCAGATTATCCCGAGATCAAAGACATAGATCCAACACTCACAGAGACGAGCTTGAACAGAAGAACTAAAACCACAATCCAAATTCAAAATCCAATCCTCTAATCCCTACACCGGTCCAAGATAATAATGCATCATCAAGAATTGGCATCCAAATCCGTATACAAAACCATATCACAAATCCAACTCAAGGTCAGCGCAATCATATGGAATCTTACTTGCTATCACGCTGGATTTGTGATCGCCGGAAGTCCCCTGCGTGGATGCAGCAGATCAGCCACGGAGTAGACGCAGATCTCCTTCCCAAGACCGCCCTCACAAGTCCTAGGTTCGCCCCAAGGGAAAAAGAGCCAGTTCGTCGTAGGGAAGAAGAAGATCTCTATGCCCTGGAATATACTCGATCTCGCGATTACTCGACCCCTCGATGAGCTTCTACCAGGCGGTGATTGATGATCGTCTGAGAAGAGGAAAAGAGTGGAAGAAGATGAAGGAGAAGAGGAGGAGAGAAGGAGACGGAGCAACGAGCCTCGATCTGCCCCGATCTCGCGATCCGCCGCAAGAGGAAGGAGAAGAAGCGGTGATTCACTGTGCTAGGGCACGCAAGGTGAGGAAAAAGGGAAGAAATAAAACGGAAAGGAGAAATCTGCGGCAGGGAAAAAGGAAGGGGAATAACTAAAAGGGTTTGGTATTTTATAAAAACCCCCCTTCCATTTAGTTATTCTCACAAGAGCCCCCCCCCCCAAGCTTGAGTTAATTGCCTTTTAGCCCTTCAATTTTCCATATTCTAATATTCTCCCCAACTAACAAAAATTTGATCCCCAAATTTGTTATCCACATGTGTCAGGTTCGCTCATACCGTACAAAATACTGAACGGAAGTCATGCAGTATAGAAACTGAATGAACTAACTCACCCATACCGTAAGCGAACAAGTGAGGGTAACGAACTCGGATAATATCCTCGAGCTCCCAGGTCGTCTCGGCATCTGAATGATGCTGCCATCCAACTTTAACCAATCGGATTCCTTTGTTCCGCAACCAACGCTGCTAGAAACCCAAAATCCATACAGATATCTCCTCATTAGTACTGTCAAACTGGAGTGGAACAAGCATCTCGGATAATATGAGTGTGGAATCTAGCACATGACCTCTCAGCATGGATACATGCTACACGTCGTCGACGCCGGTCAAAGACGGTAGAAATGCTCAGCGATAAGCTACAGCTCCAATCCTTTCCCGAATCTGGAACGGACCAATATACCGTGGAGCTAGCTTACCTCTGAGACAAAAAAAAAAATGTTTCACCCCTTTCGTGGGTGAAACTCGAAGGAAAACATGATCATTCGCGGCAAATGCTATGGGTCTGCTCCTCCGTTCAGCATAGCTTTTCTGGAGATCCCGCGCTGCTAATAATCTCCATCTGACAGTCCATACTAACTCTGCCTCGTGTTGAACTCTCTGGGTCCTAGCAGCTGAGTCTCACCGACCTCATCCCAGAGGGTGGATGTCCTGCGCGCCCTACCGTACAACTCCTCAAACGGTGTCATCTATATCACCGAATGAAAGTCGTTGTTGTAGGCGAACTCCACCAAGTGCAAATGGTCCTCCTAACTGCCCCCAAAGTCCATCACACACGAGCGTAGTAAGTCCTCCAAGGTCTGGATAATACGCTCAGACTATCCGTCTGTCTGGGTATGAAAGGCTGTGCTGAGACGGAGCTCGGTGCCCATAGCCCTCTGCAAACTCTGCCAGAACCGAGATGTAAAGCGCGGATCTCTATCAGAATTAATAATCCAAGGAACTCCGTGCAACCAGACTATCTCCCGGCAATATATTTCTGCTAATCTATCGAGAGAATCCGTCCTCCGAATACCTAAAAATAGTGAGCAGATTTGGTTAGTCGGTCCACGACTACCCAAATCGCATCATGACCTCTCCTAGTCCTCGGCAAACCCACCACGAAATCCATGGTGATATATTCCCACTTCCACTCGGGAATGGGAATCCTCTGGAGGAGTCCAGCAGGTCTTTGGTGCTCTGCCTTAACCTGCTGACAGACGAGACATCTAGCCACAAAGCCGCGATGTCCCTCTTCATGTCGTTCCACCAATAGGAGCGTCTCAAATCACGATACATCCGAGTGCTACCCGGATGAATAGCAAAACGTGATCGGTGAGCCTCCTGCAGCAACTCCTCTAAGACGGGGTGTGCTTTAGGTACACAACCTCCCTCGAAAGTACAGAACACCCTCTCATCACGTGTAAAATCCAGCTGCTCTCCTGAAGTCGCCTGACTGCCCAGAAACTGAAGGTACTGGTCGCTGGCCTGAGCCTCTATGATCCTCGTCCGAATCTCTGACTGAGCCATCAGAGTCACTAGCAATCCTCTCTCTGTCCGAGACTGCTCCTCTAACCCTAGCTCAGAGAAACTCTGAATCAAATCTGTGACCATCCCTCTAAGCATGCCAAAACAACTTTGGACTTCCGACTGAGGGCGTCGGCGACTACATTAGCTTTCCCAGGATGGTAGCTAATGGTGCAGTCGTAATCCTTCAGGAACCCCATCCACCTTCTTTGTCGAAGATTCAGCTCTCGCTGAGTGAATAGATACTGAAGATTCCTATGGTCTGTGAAGATCTCGAAGGTGACCCCATAAAGATGATGCCTCCAGATCTTCAGCACAAAATGATAACGGCCAACTCTAAGTCATGAACGGGATGTTGGTGCAGTATGCACCCAAGTCAAACCTGTGTTTTGATATTGGCAAAAAGGTTCAAAAGTTAAGGGTTAATGGTTGTCTAACGAGTTTCTTGAGTGTACAGGAAAAGCCCTAGTGAAGGAATGCTAGGCACTGGCGAAGGACTGCCAGACAGGACAAGCCCTAGCAAAGGACTGCTAGGCACTGGCGAAGGACTGCCAGACAGGACAAGCCCTAGCGAAGGAATGCTAGGCACTGGCGAAGGGCTGCCAGAAGAAAAAACCTAGCGAAGGGCTGCTAGGCACCAAGCGAAGGGAAGCTTGGTAACTCAAGACCTGGCGAAGGACTGCTGGGCAAAAGTCCAACTGGAGGATCCGGTTGGCACCAGGTAAAACTCTCCCGAGAGGAGTAGGTGAGGACGCGTTCCCCTCGAGGGAACATTAGGCGTCGGTTCGACCTAGGGCTCCATTTTGGAGATCCAAAGTCAGAACCAAGACAGCTAAGGCTGTTTTAACTAACTTATTATTTGCTGTTTTGGACTAACCCTGGATGCAGGACCGAAGGACTGTGTTTCTGCAGCTCAGAGAGCCTCAAAGGAGTGAGGCCGTAGCTGAGTAGGGCGCCCCGGATGTGTCGGGCGCCCCAGAGTCAACCCAAAGTCAGCAGAGAGGTAAACGCCCCGACAGCAGCGCAATCGGGGGCGCCCCGCGTGTGTCGGGCGCCCCGCATGTCGGGCGCCCCGCGTGTCTCGGGCGCCCACTGTGCCACGCCACTGAAGGCGGCTGCAGCTCACCCTCGCGAAGCCTCGGTGATAAAGTTTGACCGGTCAATCGGGCGCCCCGTGCGCGTCGGGCGCCCCAGTCAACTGTATCCCGAAGATGAAGAGATCAGCCGACCGAGAGCACGCCGGATCAGAAGCCACGTGGAGGGCGCCCCGAGCATGTCGGGCGCCCCCTGCCCTATATAAAGAGGGCCTCGACCCTCTTCAAAGATAACCAATTCCTTCGACAATTCTACGCTCTTCTGCTTCCACGACACGCTCCAGAAAGCTGCCAACTCAAGCCGACGACGTCCCGCTGCTCCAGAACTTCAATCTTCACCGGACGTCGGTAACAAGAGTTGTATTTAAGTTTACGAGAATATTTTTATTATTATTTGTGTGTAAACTTTTGCGAACTTATAGAATTGCCCGCAGAAAACGGTCAACGACCGTGGGCCTTGGAGTAGGAGTCGACCCAGGCTCCGAACCAAGTAAACCAGCTGTGTTTGCGTTATTGTGTTCTCTTTTATTTCCGCTGCGCACCCGCTCTTTTTAAATCCGAACGAATTGCGACATTCACCCCCCCCTCTCTCGCATTTCTCGATCCAACAAGTGGTATCAGAGCGGGGAAGTCAAACCTGGTGCAACCACCAGTTTGAATATTTTTCGGATTTTTTTTTCTCTCTCATTTTTTTTAAAATAAAGAAATTTTTCGTTCGAGTTTTTATCTCAAGGTTGGTGCAACACCCCTTGAAATCTGTGTTTGATTATTTCTTCCCGCACTACTAATCCAAGACCAAGTCTTGGAAATATTTTTGTTGTTTACTTTTATTTCAGTAACAAATGTCTATCCAAGAAGGATTTAGCACCGCCAGACCTCCACTTTTCAGTGGAGAAGACTTTCCCTACTGGAAAAGTCGAATGGAGGTCCACCTGAAAACTCAGGTGGAAATGTGGATAATCATCCAGTCTGGACTGATGATTCCCACCAATGCTGAAGGTGTACCACAAGACTACTCAGAATGGGACACTGCCCTTAAACGAAAGATTGAAGCTGACGCCAAAGCAACCCAGACTCTACAATGTGGACTAACGAAAGAAGAGCTGAACCGCGTAGGACCCTTCAAAAGTGCAAAGGAACTATGGGCTAAATTGATTGAACTCCACGAAGGAACTTCAGATACAAGGATCAGCAAACGAGACTTGCTACTGAACAAGCTCTTCACTATCAAAATGGCAGATAACGAGACAGCAGCCCAGCTCCACGCCAGAATCCAGGAGCTGATGAATGGTCTTCACGCAATAGGTCACCAGGTTCAAAACCGTGATCTGATAAGGTACGCCCTAAACGCATTCCCTAGGACCACCTTGTGGGCATCTATGGTAGATGCATACAAGGTCTCTAGGGATCTTTCAAAAATTAAGCTAGATGAGTTATTTTCTGAACTTGAGCTGCATGAACAGACTAACTCCAATTTGGTCGAGAAAAGTATAGCTTTTTTTGCAGGGAAAACAGGGAAAATGACCAAGAAGAAAATTCAAGTTGAACCTGAATCTACCTCAGATTCAGAAATAGAAGATCAAGAAGAAGATCAATCAGAACTGGTCCGGCTAGCTCGAAGCTACTACAAAAAGTTGAAGAACCAAACTAACACACGGAGAACAAGCCGAAGAAAGGACGGACAAGATGAACCGGCAACTGACAAACAAAAGCCCAACGTAACCTGCTACGAATGCAAGAAGAAGGGCCACTACAAGACTGAATGTCCAAGTCTAAAGGAGTCCAAAAAGAACAGAAAGAAGAAGGCACTCCAAGCAACCTGGGACGAGTCTTCCTCAGAAGAAGAAGAAGAAGCACCTCAGTCCAATCTTCTAGCCCTGACCGCTTCGGATCAAATCGAGACTGACTCAGACTCGGAACGGGACGACGGCAAGCTGACATTCTCCGAAGACGGCGAAATAAAGGTAACGGGTTTTTCAAAATCGCAATTAAATTCTCTTATTTCCTATCTATCCCGAGATTTGGCGAAAGCCAAACTCCGAATCGAGTCCCTCCGACAGGAAGTAAAACTCCTGAAAGAGGGAGCTGATTCTAATTCCTTAACTGAGAAAATTCAGGAAGAAACCCCTGATCAAGTTGAGAAACTTGAATCAGAGAATTTCTCCTTGAAAACTCAAGTCAAGGATTTAAGAACAGCTTTAGAACGATTCACTTCTGGTTCCAAGAATCTTGATATGATTCTGGGAAAACAGAAGTCTGTTCTAAACCGATCCGGACTTGGCTATAGAACCAAATCTCGGCAAAGATCTTACTTTGCTGTACTGAACCAGTCAAGACCTAAGGTTCAGGCATGGGTGCCAAAACTGTGCCTGACTAAACCAACTGGTTCAAATCAATTTTGGATCCCCAAGGACAAGATTCACATCTTGCCTAACCCATATAGAGGCTATAGTCCAGGGGGAGCCAAAATCAAAACAATTTTTATAATTAGATAGTTTTTTTTAATTGATTGATTGTGTGTTTATTTAATTTCTTGCAAATTGCCATGCTTAGATTTAAGGAATTCTTAGATTTAAGGACTAAAATTACTTGAAAATTGAAAACATAGTATTGGGAGGAGGTGAGATGATAGTACGTTAGGGAAGCCAATTTGGCGGAACTAGCCGAAGCTACCGATCCAAGACCCAAGCTAGTTAGACCAGAAAATGACCTAATTTAATTTGAAAATGAAATTTCATTAAAAGGCTTTGTCAAGGAAAGGGTGGATGATCCCATAAGGCTTCGGCCAAAGAAGGCCTAGTGCCTCGCCAAGACCTGGAAGCCAATTTCTGAAATTCAAATTTTAACTTTTGTCAAATTCGAATCTAACTCAAATTTCAAATAATTATAGATTCTAAACTGTTTTTCAAAACCTCTATTTTTCAAACTTATTATCTTTTTGAAAAACACTTAATCTGTTTCAAAATTTTTTTTCAAAAGTAAATATCTTTTCAAAATAAATGAAAATTCCCTTTCAAAATTAATTTTTACCTTTAAACCTGTCTCACAAAAACCTTAAGGTTAACATGTTTTGAAAACCCTAGATTCAGTGAGACAGGAAAATTAAGCTCAAATTAAACCACCTTGCTTGTGCTTTCATAATCATGGTCAAACTATGATTAACCTAGTCAAACATGGTCAAACACAGTCAAACGGAGTCAAACAGTCAAACCTGGTCAAAACAGTCAAAAGTCTGGTACTAGGGCGCCCGTAACCTGTCGGGCGCCCCTGACAACACTGAAAAGGTACCAGCTCCAGTCAAAGCAGCAAAAGCTGCATTTGACCGACTTGAAAGGGCGCCCGTAACCTGTCGGGCGCCCCTATACGCTCCTGTCCCCCACGCTGATTAAAGCAGTCAAAAGCTGCAGTCAAACAGCCTTTGAGAAGGGCGCCCGTGACATGTCGGGCGCCCCCATCAAAACCTGTCTCCCACGCTGATTAAAGCAGTCAAAAGCTGCTGACAAACAGCTTTTGAGAAGGGCGCCCGTGACCTGTCGGGCGCCCCTACAGACCTTTTCCCTGCCCGAGGCAAAACCAACCTGTAAAGGGCGCCCGTGACCCGTCGGGCGCCCCCCCATCAACCCCTATAAAAGGGACCCGAGACTCCCTCATTTCCCACACCACATCTCACACTCCTTCTTCCCTTTGCCTCATTCTTGTGGATCAAGTGAACCTAAGCCTTCCCTTGCCTCAACCATGCCTCCAAGGTATGAAATTTAGTTGTGCAATTAATTTTTCTTAAATTACAAATTTTTTTTGCACACTCCTTCTTTATCCTTAATCACTTATTTTTTCTACACTTAGAAAACGCCGAGCAGTTCAGTCGAACCCCGGTAATGAGCCCAGTCCCGACCCTAGATTTCCTAACCTAGCACTTTGTAACAAGTTCGCACAAACCACCTACATTCCGATTAAAACAAGCTACCTTAACCGTCATTTCTTCTCCCAATCCTGTCCAGTCGCAATGTCCGCAATTAAC
Source organism: Boesenbergia rotunda (assembly GCA_024364735.1). NCBI lineage: Eukaryota > Viridiplantae > Streptophyta > Magnoliopsida > Zingiberales > Zingiberaceae > Boesenbergia > Boesenbergia rotunda. Next base: position 43,925 of record JAGFNQ010007020.1, on the reverse strand, counting down.
TTCTATCAACTAGATAACCTCGTATTCTGCACACATTCGATCAACAACACCCTATGTGCAGAATTCTATAACAACATAGTTAGGCAAGACCACTTGAGTTTCGTCACTACCGTTCAAGGAATGCCCTTGAGCATCACTCCTACCCTACTGAACCGATTTTTGGGACTCCGACCATCTCAGTCCATCTTCTGTTGCTACCCTCCAAGGAACCCGCCCTTCGACGCCCCCTACTCTCATATTGACCTGAACACCTTATACAACTATTTCTTTGGGGAAGCCATGGACCCTGCAGGAGGGCAGTTCCACTCCACCCGACTCCCGATTCAGGACTACGCTCTCTACAGAGTAATTGTCCGTTGCATCCTTCCTTTGTCCACTAGGGACACAGCCACCATGAAACCCTTTCACACTTTTCTTCTCTATGCCCTTATCCACCATCTGGACATAGATATAGGCCTTCACCTCTTCCACTGTATCCTACATGCCTCTAGTGTATCCACTAAGGGGCGGATCCGCACTCCCTACTGCCACGTCATCACCTCTATCCTCCACCACCACGGCCGAAATATCGCTGACGGCGAGATTACCACGATGACCGAATTCGACGAAATAGGATTTAGAAACTTTTCTTTAGCCGGTATAGACGTCTCGGGCACCGGGGTTCTGACTTGGCGACGCCGACCAGCCGCACAGGACATTGCTGACGAGGAGGTCGAGGTCGACGTTGCCCGACTTAGCAGCAGAGGTAGATCAGCCCGCTCCACCGACCTTGTACGAGAGAGTTACACGACTCGAGACGCACGTCCAGAGCTCAGAGAAGAAGTGGAAGCGTACCATATTGAAGACCAAGAGACAAACTTAGGCTACTACAACAACATTATGAGTACCCTCACAGCCGATAGAGAAGCCTGGAATGCACAGTACCATGAGATCATGACACGATTTGATGCATGGCAGCCGGGCCCATTTGATCCTCCTGGTCCTCCTCTTAGATGACTTGGACATGTACCCATTGACTACCCCTACTGAGTAGGGTTGACTTCTGTTGACTTGTACTAGACTTCTACTTGAACTATGCTAATCTTAGCTTGGCTTGTTTATTTTTTTGACTAAATTAAGTTAGGGTTATGCTTAGTAGAATAGAATCATTTGGTTTTTGGATTTTCAATTTTAAATTGAACTTAAAATGTCTTTTAAAATGTTTTTTGTTAAAAATATTACTTTAATTTAAAAGTTTTTTTACTTAGTTTTATTTCAAAAACTACCCCTTTCAAAACTAGGGCTTTTTCGAAATGGAATTAGCCTAGGCTCTAACCCTAGAATTGCATGCACCTATAGACTTAGAAGCCAGCATCTCACAAACACCTTAGGATACTTTTGATTGATAACCTAGAAAGGGTTGAGATGCTTAGGTCTTTGCCTCAATTCAAGATGCTTTAAGTCAGTGCATCGGCAGCAATTGGGGCACTAAATGAACAGCAATCAGTCAAGTGTCAAGTTTAGACAATCTAACTTGAACACTCACTTAACTTGACTAACTCTAGCAAAACTACTGTTTATAACAGTTAGTAAGTAGCTAAGTGGGTTAGACAGGTCCCTAAAGGATTAACCAGACTTAGGTCTTATTTTGATTCAGTACAGCAAATGCTCTATTTAAGTATTGCAAATTTTGTTTTTCCTTTTTTCTGCATTCTTTTTGATATATGTCAAAGGGGGAGAGTTGGAAAGGAAACAGGAAACACAATTTTTTCTTTTCCATAGTCTTTTCAAAAAGTTGAACTGAAAAATTGGTATAATTTTATTTCTAAGCTCTGAACTATTTTTGCTTAAAATGATTTTTACTTAATGTTTCTAAGTTTGAAATTTTTCCCAAAAACTGAAAATTTCTAAAGTATGAAATTTTTTCAAAAATGAAAATTTTCTAAAGGTTCCCAAACTAAGAATGTTTTTTTTCGAAAAACTTAGCAAAAACTGTAGAGATTTCCTAACTTATTATCAAAACATGAAATCTTCTAAGTACTTCATTCACACCACCTGTTTTTGAAAACCTAGGGGAGATTTNGTGAACAGAGATAAATGTCAATATCTCATAAAAATCCTCCATGAAGAAACATTCAACTAGACATAAAAATTGGGAGAAAAGCTAGAGTAGATTTGAATAAAAGAGAGGATGGTACAAAGAAAAATTATATTCCATTCGTGAAATTCAAGAAAAGACAAATAAAAAATGAAAATGAAACTTTGACATAAATGTATTTTTTTTTCATGCAAATCAATAAATAAAAAAGATAAACTTTGCTCCAAAAACCGAAGGCATTTTCGATAACAGTAGTAGTTAGAAAATAGCAATTTTCATATTTAAAATTATGAAGATTGTTATTTGACGAACAACAACAACCACATTTAAAAATTACATTTCGTTCATGAAATTCAAGAAGCAACAAATAACAACTAAAAATGAAACTTTCACACAAAAGCTATATGCATTGTCCTTTCACGAAAATCAATAAAAAAAAAAGCTGAAACTTTGCTCCAAAAGACAAAGGCATTTTCGATGACAGTACGGCCTTCAAAAATACCAATCTTTATAAAGGAAAAAAAAAATACCAGTTAAAGATGGTGGTGCATCAGAAGAGAATTTCAGTCAGCATATCTACTTACCTGAAAGCTCAGAGATCAAGTGTAAAGCCATCATATGCACACTAGGTTTGCCCCAAAAAAAAGAAGGCATTTTTAAAGCCAGTACTATTTTCAAAAGTAGCAAATAGCAATCTTCATAAGTTTTAATTATGAAGATTGCTATTTAACAACAACAACAATCATATTTAAAATTATACTATTCGTTTAAATCAAGAAGCAACAAATAAAAATTAAAAAAAGAAACTTTGACACAAAAGATAAATACAGTTCCTTTTCATGAAAACCAATAAATAAAAAAAAGTGAGCCTTTGCCCCAAAAGACAAAGGCATTCTCAATGACAATACTACATTCAAAAATCACAATCAGCATAAAGGAAGACATACCAGTAGAAGAGAATGGTGCATCAGAAGATAGTTTCATTAACATATTTACTTAGCTGAAAGCTTAGAGATCAAGTGTAAAGCCATCATATGCAAAATACATAGTCTAATGACTTCATAAATAAACGTGAAAAGGAGGAGAAGAACATTTTAAAATTATATTCCATTCATAAACAAACAAGAAGCAACAATAAAAATTAAAAACGAAACTTTGACACAAAAGATAAATACATTTTCCTTTCATGAAAATCAATAAATGAAAAGGTGAAATTTTGCCGCAAAAGACAAAGGCATTTTCAATGACGATGCTACCTTAAAAAAAAAGCAAAAAGAACATGGTGCATCAGAAGAGAATTTCAGTCAGCATATTTACTTACCTTAAGCTCAGAGATCATGTGTAAAGTCATCATATGCGCCATAAGTGGAAAAAATCTTGGGGGGTAGTGGATAACGCAACATTGGTTCAGTGACTAGGCTAATCAAGGTATGCTAGCCTGCTCAAGCTTAACCGCAAGACAAATCTTGGACAACTTAGGTGTTAATAGTATTCTTATCATGTATCATCAGTCAAATTACCATCTGAAATGCACACATCGACTGAAACTAAAAGCTGTCAACACTAAATAAAAAAAGGATATGTGGTTTAAAGTTTAAATGCACTCATCTGGAGAGTGGCTGCACCCTCCTCTAAAATTAATTTTAGAAGAATGTCCTCGAAATACATCAAATTTGCTTTATGAAGTATGGAAATCTAACATCTTCAGTGGCAATTATGTCAAGACCTAACATTTACTAGTGCATGCTCAGTTCTAGAGGCAGACAAGTCCTCAGTGAGTCAGTACTAGTTAATTCAGGTGAATTGGACTGAATTTGCAATAGCATTTCGGAGATGTCTGCCCATTTCTTTGAATATTTGCTAATGGCAACCACTCCTCTTCATTTTCGAGGACCAATAATGGTCGATACCATTATTTATGGTATTGGTGGAGCAGGTGAATTAGTCTCACCAAAGTGGATTCTGGTACATATAGAAAGACTGAACAGTCTTTCTCCTGATGAATTTAGGTTTATGCATTCTAAGACTTGTTATACCAAAAACATCGAGTTAGATAGGTAATGATGATGAAATAATTATGCATTGATCGTGCGAACATAGAATGCAAGTGACAATATAATATCTAATTAATTACGTGCAAGATTTTGTATTGGCAGTAATATTCAGTAGATCCAACATTATTTAGAAACTATATACAAAATAATAGACTAATTAAGTAAATATTCCTTCCATGAGTTCTGATTGAGCAAGTCAAACATTATCTGCAAGTCAACAGTACATTGCAGTTTGCAAGGACTCTAGAACAAGATCAGTTGAGGCACAGTTCTAATAACAAGACCTGGTCAACATTAGAAGGTCAGAAATGTAGGTCAATTCAACCAGCAAAAACCTCTAGACCAATTCCAACAAGAAATCGTGATATCCAATCATTGGAGATTGGCTATATGGATTTTATTGTGCCGTCAAGACTACACCGCTATTGACATTTTGCTCTCCTCAATCACCTTCAATTATATTAACCATCATCTCCCTCTACCCCATAGACCATCAGTTATGATCGTTCCAACTTGTCAACTAATAGAATCTCAACTTTGAACATGAGCATACCATCTTAACCTAATCCCTTTCTAGTTAATCAACTATTAGGGCTACAAGTAATTCCTTAATTTAGTTTTTTAAATCTTTATAACCTCGCGCATCCATTTTAACATTTTCACCTCCATTGTAGTAACATTTTGTACAGTTGTTTCCTACCTAGGCAACGATAAACTAAAAATACTTTTTGTTTCAACTATTCACTCTTTAGTTTATTAATAATATTTTTTTATCTCCTTCTCGATGAATAGATTTAAGATATCTAAAACTCTCACTAGAACTTCCTGTCCATCCATGTTATGCTTCTTTTGTTACTATTGAAACTACATTTGCCATATTCCACTAAAGTTCTGCATTAGATAAAAAAAATCCTTATTTTCAATCTTTTTCCTCCATGATTGAAGCTTAGAGTTAATTCCATTTGCACTATCATTAACGACACATAAATCATCCAGATGCATTGATATTATTAATATATTAGTTATTGAATTTCCAATTTTCTTTGATATGGAAAAGGGTACCAAATAGCATGGGACATGTATTTGTCGTTGCACACAAATGTGAATAGTGATAGAAAAAGCACAGAACTGAACTGATGATTTTAGTCTTAGGTCATAAGTACAAGGCATGCCAAAATGATTCCAGACATACACATTGACTTAATACGTGGGTTTGATATAGTCAAACCCCAAAATTATCAGGCGTTACTCGAACAATCAAATTTGACGGCTACCATGTTCTGATTTTACAATTATACCTGCTACAGGTCGCACGCCCTTTCACCTTGGTACTTTCCCTCCGTTATTCTCCAAACATTCAAAAAATGCTCTGTACAACAAACAACTGAAGCCAATTAAAGAACGAAACTACGAAATCTAAACAAACAAAAGAACCAAAGAAAAAAAATATTATTTAATGTGAAAAATTAACAAACAAACCTGATAAAAATTCCCTTGCATCGCCACACCACCGGCACCGTGGTACTAACATCATCCATAGGAGGGGGCGGGTAGACCTAAAATTCATGGTCGAGCTGAGAAGCGATCACATCACCGGAAGCCAGTCCCTCGACAAAACAAGTGGAGACCGAGGTACAGCTTTAAGAACTGTCGGACGTCGTAACGATCGACGAGAAGAGAGGCGTTAGCGCAGCATGAAACAAGGGCGTTCACAGAATTAACGGAGGCCGCCGCATAGTTGAGATCGACCAGAAATCCATGCCTCGCCGCCATCCCCAGATTCATCGCGCCGCGCCTGACCAAGGGTTGAGCAGAGCTGCCATAACAATTAAATTTGTTTTCGGGAACCCTAAAAATAATTTACCATCGAAGTTCTACATGTTTGCAAGACGATCCTCAAACTTTATTAGTTTACATTCATTGATGGTGAAAAATATTTGAAAATAATTTTACAAATTTTAATAAGGAAAATGATTTGCATAGTAAATATAAATATTTCAGTATAAAATTTGATCATCATTGGAGGCACGTTCGACGTTCGATCACCGATCGACCACCACCAACGGCTTCCGATCGTCGTCCTGAATCAAACTATACCTTGAGGGGACGATGAACTCTTCAGGATCGCGGGTAACGGTGAACCTATCGGAATCAACGACAAATGATGCGAGAGCGCAATTGCGGCGATCCCGACGAGTTCATCGTGCCTCCTAGGGTATAGTTTGGTTAGGAACGGCGACCAAAGGGCGTCAATAGTATCCAATCGACGATCATACGTTAGACGTACCACCGATTAATGATTAATTTTTTTACTTAGACATTCATTTTCATTGTGCGTATTATTACTCTTTTAATAATATCAAAAGTATTCTCCAGACTAAAAAAATACTTAAATTCCGAGAACATGTATTTGTAACTTATCAAAAGTATCCCCAGATTCATGACGTCCATTTTGATCTTTTTTTATTAAAGGTACCTCCTGGTCTTGTAAATTAATTCAAGTGTTAATTGGAGAAAACTCCCCAATCCCAAACTGGCCTTTGCATGCACTCCCCACTTAATAAATTCTTTGCATTCACTCCCTAATAGATTGAGTATAAAAAACTGAAAACTCAGTATACATTATAAAGATTTGAGTATAAATTGTTTGAGATTGAGTACTAATTTAAGAAATTTGAGTACAAAGTTTCGGTGACCTCTCATGTAAAAATATTGATGTCGTGAGTATAAAAGAGTGAAAACTCAGTATACATTATAAAGATTTGAGTATAAATTGTTTGAGATTGAGTACCAATTTAAGAAATTTGAGTATAAAATTTCGACGACCCCTCATGTGAAAATCTTGATGTGGTGTATGCAACCTCACATACTCAAATTTCTAAATTTTATACTCAAATTTTTTCAAATAATACTCAATCTAAATCAATTCATACTTAAATTTTGATAATGTATACTGAAATTTTTATTATATACTGAAAAAATGTATACTCAAATTTTTTCAAATAATACTCAAATTTCTTAAATTAATACTCAATCTCAAACAATTTATACTCAAATCTTTACGATTTATACTGAATTTTTACTCTTTTATATTGATAAAAAAAATAACACACAAAACTGTCTTGTCAATCCCATCAGGGAGTGCATGCAAAGATTTTTTTGGTCGGGGAGTGCATGCAAAGCCCACTTTGATGTTGAGGAGTTTTCTCAAATTTTCCCTTAATTCAACTACTCTTCTTTCTATTATCTATCTCGTAGATTGCTCATATAAATCTAAATATTAATTTTAGGATTTCTCATCATAAAAATATTAAAACTTAAACTTTGAAAGTAATAATTTTTTACTATTAAATCACACGACGTATAATATATCATCAAATCAGAATTCATCAAAAAATCTATAACTATTTACGGATTGAAATCCTTAACAGCCCGATTTTTAAATAAAAAACCTTTTAAAATCGTTTTGAAAGCTCCGAACAATTTTAATTTTAATTTTTTTTCATGTTATAACAGTTATGAAACTGTGATTATTATAATTATATGTCAGCTCACTTATAATAATTACAGGATCATAATTGTTATAACTGTATAATAATTTTGAAATTATAAGTGTTACAATAGGCTCTAGATTTGGAATTTATACGGGAAATATAAAAGAAAGACAATATAAAAATAATTCAATGGAGGACAATTATATCATTTTATAAGGGTATGGAGTATCCTTTCAATAAAAAAAAAAATTAGGACGAGCATTTTGATGATTTAGAAGAAAAAAATGACTTTTAATTCTTGACCAAGATCTTATGCAAAAGGTAGTTAACTAGAAAATATAATCAGTTTTAAAATGCAGAATTTTTTTTGAAGAAATATTAGATTCGAAAAAATATATAAATTATTTAAAAAAATACAAATCATTCAATAAAAGTATATATAAATAAAAATTCAAAAATAGTATTAAAAACTTAGGAGGAGCTTGATATATATTTGGTAATGGGAATAATAATGAGTTTTCATTGAGGGATTAATGACAATGGAAATGATTATTGGATTGATGGTGCTTAGTATAGATACTGGAATGTGTATAATTACTATTGATGCTGCTTGGTATGAATAAGAAAGTAATGGGAATAAAAGAAAATTTACAATTTTACCCTTACTAATTAAATACATGAAAAAATCCATTACATAATTTTTATTAGTTTAATCTTTATAAATATACTTTAATTGGAACTGTGATACTTATCGACACTAGTGTCCACTTCTTTCGCTATTGTAAATCAAATAGTTTGGACTTATTACATTTTTAGAATTAAATTATTGAGACGCAACCACAGCTGTTAAGATCTTATATATGTTAACAGAAATATGAAATTCACACATTTAAAACTTCTAAATTAGGTTTGTTAACATCTATAACAAAGTTAGAGAATAACATTTGGATATACTTATTTGCAAATTTTAAATTATAATCCAACCGTATTATTAATTATGTCATACACACTTTATACTTTTAAATTAACTATATTAAAACTAAAAATAATATAATTTAGTTCATCTAACGGATCGTCAAATTTCCTAGCTTTAAATTTGACAACGAATGGTTTTCCTAAAGTAAGAACATCAATCATCCGAGCATGGAATATAAATTTAAGAAACTTTTTTTGAAGGGTCACTAAAATACAAACAGATAGCACAAACTAATATCACTGGCCAACTCAAGCTCAAGAACTTTTACACTGGCCATGTCCACTTGAAATATTTTGTAATAGCATGATAGACTACTTTAACTGTCCAACAAAAGCAATCGTTAATATGGATTCACAAATTCATTAAAAGAATCTTAACAAAGTTTTGAATAAAAACTTTTGGCACGACTCAATAAAATTTTTTGGCACAACCCAATAAACCATGCCACATAATATAGTGAATATTTAGCCATCATCACAATGTGTAAGCCATTCTCCTATTCAAGCTGCATTAGGAATCGCGAAAACCTTTCTTCTCGTACTGGGAAGGAAGACTATGATACCTTGTTATAGCTCTGTGATCTCAACTTTTTTCTCGGCTACCACTGGCTTAAATACCTCTGTCTTGGAAAGATCCAACAAGTCTCTCGAGCATTGAAGAATGGCATTCCTCTCTGTTGCCTCCTCCCATAGATTGGTTGCCTGTTCAAACTTTCCACTCCGACCGAGCTTCTCTATTAGTAACTCATATGTTGGCGCATTGTACTGCCCACATCTCTTCATTTGGTTGAATATATGGAGTGCATGGTCCACCTTCTCCAGACCACACAAGAGCCCTACTAGACTATGGTAGAAACTTGCTCCCGGAAGCAAGCCAGCCTCGAGCATCTCCTGGAGAAGCCTATCGCCTTTGACAAATCTTCCAGTCAAATACATGAGTCTGATGACGATGTGGTAGCTTGCCCAGTCGGGAGAGCATTCTGCCTCACCCTATTGCATTAGGTATAGGATTCGATAAGCTTCCTTGACCCTCCGCACCCTGGAGAGGGAAGATAGCAGGATGTTGAAGCTGGCGGTGGCGGCGGGGATGCCTGATGTCCTCATCTCCGTCATCAAATTTGTGGCTTCCGGAACAAGGGCGGACGGATTGGATTTGACGTTCTTCTTGCACAGGCAGAGGAGGAGATCGTTGTACGTTGCTATGGTGGGAGGAAAACCTAGCGATTTCATCTCATCCATCACGCGGCACGCTTCCTTGATGTCCCCCCCTGACGCACCATCCGTGGAGGAGGCTCTGGTGTATGATCCGGGTGGCTTCGCCCCCTCCCGAAAGCAGATTGCGTCGGTGGGGAGGGGGAGAAGTGCGGTGCGGCACCAGGAGAAGGAGGGGAGACGCGCGATGGGGAGGTGAGACGACGCGATGCGGCGGGGGTTTTGTGGTTTGCAACAACAAAAAAACGAAGAGGGGAATGAGTTTAGTGATAACCGAGGGGTGAGTAGGTTATCAAAATAAGGGAATCAAAATCATACATTAATTCCGATTCCCATCTACCAAGCATCAGGTATGGGAATGAAACTAATTTCATTCCCATTCCAGTCTCTTAAACCCGTCTACCAAGCGCCCCAATTTAACCTATCTTAGTTAAATTTTATTCTATTTATTGATGTAATTGTGTTTAAGTAGTTGAATTCTTTCTTTAGTATAGATGTTTATATAAATAATTTAAGTTAAATTTTGTATATGTATTTAATTTATATGTTAAGTTGGGAAAGAATTTGAGTCGATAGGGATCTAGTAAAACAAACGATTAACATGATGTCACGCCCCCAGAGGCACATGCTTCCTCGAAAATCGGGCAACACCTGTACGGCGGACAATATAAGGCAATAATACATAATATCTCACCAATATAGCTCAACCACAAGCGGCTGGCAGGACAATAATATATAAAAACATAATCACGCAGTTTATATTTGGATAAAAGATAATGGGTGGCTCAGCCACCATAAACATAAAACAAGACTACAATCCCAAAAGAGAACTCAAATGTCTCTGTTACCGACAAAACCCAATAACTAATAAAATGCAACTCCAAGTACTGAAATAAATTACTAAACCAAATACGGAAAACTAACTCAACTCTACACTGGGGACTGACAACTGGATCCTCTCCTGGCTCCAAGAGATACGTCTACCTGCTATCTGAAACAACAAAGAAGAAAGCAGAGATGGTGAGTCCGGGCGAACTCTGCGGGTATATGAGTAGACAATAAGCATGGCATAATACAAGATAATCAAGTAGAGATTCCAATAAGGTACAGTCCATAAGGAAATATAGAAACCTAATCATGTATAACATATGTAAATCGACATGGTATAAAGTCCGAATAACGACTAAGCAGGTATAGAACAACTCAACAACAATAATATCAAGATATACATACATGTCAAACATGTGCAACAATCATAGCTCATATAAGTGCATCAAACACAAGCAAATACATAAAAGAAATACGTATGCACATGATGCAATGACATGTGTCACCCCTGACGCCAGTCAAGCCGTCAACACATCCCATCTGTGTGACCGAGTGGGTAGGGCTGTGACAACTGTACCACTCCAACAACAACAATAATACCACATAAGGCGTGGTTGAGTGGACAGGATGCTAGGGAGTCTATACTCCAACCCCTATACATAGGGGGAGCTATACAGCTGCAATATCCCTCTAAAAACAACGGTGAGGGTGAGCCACCAACAGCTCATCCCTCTAAAAACAACGGTGAGGGTGAGCCACCAACAGCTCATCCCTCTAAAAACAACGGTAAGGGTGTCACTGTTTGGCATAACAGGACAGGTGCTCGCACTCTAATAACTACCACGACAACAGGTGGTTGATGAATCGAGCAACAATATAACTAACGACGGCTTAACAAAATGTAAGCCAACAGTCGTTAGTATGCAACGTGCAAGTATGATGCATGATATACGATGTACAAACAACCGAAGAAACAACGATGCAATAAAATCCAACGAGTAAAACATGCATCGATACAACCAACCGGAAATCAAAAACCAACAGTTATGCGCCTACACTACTAGGTAGGATATTTCTAATGCCAAATAAATCTATCTGTGTTTAATGGACTTCTAAGTACTCGCGTACAAACGGTACTTTACAGAATAGAAAATCAACAGATGACTGTACAGAAACGAATTTGGAATACTCGAAGATCAACGAAGAGTAAGTCTCAACGGCGATGTTTAAATAACAAACGATAAAGAACAAGGTCAAGCAACCTATCAGACATAACAAGCCATGCTTTAAGGTAAACGAAACTACTCGAATACAAAGGAGAAATACCCGCCTTTTAATTGTAGAACGTGACCGAAATAACCTCTGAGAGAAACCTCCAGTCCAGAAAACCAAACCGAAATCAGTGCCCTATATCGAGGACAAAGTTTAGTTATTTATGCAACAATTTAAAATAACTAAACTGTACTAAACATACTTATAATTTAACCCTAGATCTAAATATCACTACCTCTATCAACCCTATCAAATGTGATAGTAGATTTTAATCCAGTAAGTGGCTTAATCATCAGTAATCCATTAAACCTATAATTAATCCAATTACTAATACCACTCTATAGACTGAATAAATCTATACATACCACAATTTAGGTCAATATAACTCCAATTCATATCTCATGGTAGAATAAGGAAAACAAAGCTCACGAAAACTCAAATAGGGCTCTAAAATATTGATGTTAACTCCCAAAATTCAATTAAACCGTATGGTATCATTACCATTCCAACCAACCCAAACCACTATAAATAGAAACTTAATTAACACATCAACCCAATCACAACTGCCTAACCCACAACTGTGGTTCACAATAGCCACATCAATAGGTCAGAAATCCCAAAACAAAGTCATACAAAACACCTCCAAAAATTATTGCTAAACATATAAACCTTACCTTAACTGCGCCGGCGCCCAACCTGACAATCGAAGTTCCGAAGAGGGGAAATCAGTGCGGAGGAGAAACGGAGTGAAGAAGAAGGCAGGACTCTAAGTAACCTCGATCACGCAAGGAAGGGAGGAAGAAGAGAACCGTCCACTCGGCGTTGCAGTCTCTCGCGTGGAGGAGGCGATCACGCAAAGGGACAGGAGGCTAGGGTTCGCGATGGGGCGGCGTCGGCTTGCTCGGTAACTGCTGCGGCGTCGACGATGGGTTGCAGTGTGTGTGTGGGCTGCGGCGTCGGGAAGAGGCAACAACGTCGGCGGTTGGCTAGGGCTCGGCGACATCGGGCGAAACCGAAGGGGATCGGGGAGAAGTGAAACTGATTTTGGGGAGAGGGGTTTTAGGGTTTTTATATTAGATTTTGTCCTTTTGCAAATAAGCCCTACTATTTATGCTATTCACAACTAGGTCCCTATTTTCAAAAACTTACCTTTTCAACCCTTTAAAAATCTGGTATTTAACACATGATACATGATCTGATCATGGATTAAGGGATGGAATGACTCAGTAAAGTAATCGTGCCCAAGTTCTTTTAAACGACATGATACAAGTGAGGGCAACTTCCTTTGATATAGATTTTAATCGGATCGGCTTCTTTCAAATCGAATTTTAATCAGGTTGGCTTCTTTCAGATCGGATTTTAATTAGGTTGGTCTTTTTTAATTCGAACTTCAATCAAGTCGGTTTTCTTCTAGTTAGACTACAATCATGTCGGCTCTTATTGAGTTGGTTTATCCATAGACCTTCTGAATGTACCACATAGATATGAGTTGATTTCTCCATAGGTCAGCCGTCCAAATACCACATACATCTTGAACATAGGTCTAAAAATACTCATGGAAGATGCTAGAAAAGAGGGCTAAGGCAAACTTTCACAAAGCCCCTCCGACACTCAAGTCAAACTTTAGAAGAAAGATGGAGAAAACAAAAGGCGGAAATGAATGCTAAAAAATGTAGAACATAATGGAGATTGTATTGGTGCAAAATGCATCAGTGATGTCCTCCTCTAAGTGTTTCAATATTTGATAATATGCTTAAGTCAGTGATGCATTGAACAAAGGAAGGGTGAGTCAAGAGAGGAGTAACAAAGTGAGGAAAATTCCTAGTTAACCTAGGCACTAAGTCTTGGTTCTAAGAATTGGGCACTAAGACCTGGTGAGTGAAGCTGGACACTAAGACCTGGTGAGTGAAGTTGGGCACTAAGTCCTGGTTCGTGGAATTGGGCACTAAGTCCTGGCCGAGGACTGGGCACCTAAGACTTGACCGAGGGTTGGGCACTAAGACTTGGTGAGTGAAGCTGAGCAAAAGTCCTGATGAGTGAAGTTAGACACTAAGTCCTGGACCTAGGGTTTGGGCACAAAGTCTTGGTCTGAGGGATTGAGCAACTTAGCTGAGCGATGACAAAGGACATAAGTAGAGACTGGTAGAGGTTCGGACGTCTCGAGATCCGAGAGTCTCGAAAGTCCAACCGAATGGACTGGTTGGCAAAACTCTCCTGAAAGGAGTAGGTTAAAGGCGCGTTCCCGGGGGTGGGAACTTAGGCGTCGGTTCGACCTAGGGTTTCACGGAAATCTGAAGTCAGAACCAAACCATTAAGGCTAAGGATATATGTAGATGCAATCATGCCCTAAATGAGAGGTTTCGATGATTGACGGTTATTTAAGTTTAAGCTAATACATTTGATCTAACATTGAGATTTAGTGTGCAGTAATGCAAGAAGTCCAAGGAATGGTCGGGGACCGAATTCTTGGCATGAAGACCCGGAGTTGAGGAAGCTCCAGGCAAGAAGTCCAAGGGATGGTCGGGGACGGAACTCTTGGCATGAAGACCGGGAGTTGAGGAGACTCTAGGCGTGAAGTCCAGGAAACGAGAGGTTTCGCTGGCACAAGGTAATCGGATCCAACGGAAGGTCCTTGATCGATCTAGGCGTGAACTCTAACTATGAAGGCCGGAGTTGAGCGTATCAATCGATCAGCCAATCGATTAGCAAGTGACTAATCGATTGGTGAATCGATTCAGGGCGTTTCTGGCTGAACCAGAAGGCTCTGTAATCGATTGGTGAATCGATTACGAGTAATTCTGTGCGCAGGCAGAATGCTTCGTAATCGATCAGTCAATCGAATCAGAAGCCCTGTAATCGATTGGTGAATCGATTACGAGTAATTCTGCGCGCAGGCAGAATGCTTCGTAATTGATCAGTCAATCGATTCAGATACCCTGTAATCGATTGATGAATCGATTACCAGCTGGTCTGTGCGCAGCCAGAACACTCCGTAATCGATCACTCAATCGATTCAAGGTACCAATCGATCAGCCAATTGATTCAAGTTCAAATGGCGTAATCTCAGCCGTTCATCCAACACCCGTACTGCTCAACGGCTACTTGGTAATCGATTGGGGCTTCTCACCAATCGATTCAGGAAGCAAAAGAAGACCGTTATAAGCAAAAACTCAAGCTCAAACGTTGTCACTGTTCCATTGCGATTTGAGCTAGGGTTTTGGTGCTTCAAGCTGTGTGTTCAAGCTCAAGTTTCCAACACCTTCATCAAGCAATCAAAGGAAGGAGAAGTAAGCCTATTGTGTAATACTTCTCTCTTTTCTTCTTCCTTGTGTTGTTCTTTGTGAAAGTTTTCAAGGGTGTTGTAAAAGGGTTTCTCCACCCTCGCGGTTGTTCCGAGAAGGAGGTTTGATAGTGAAATCTGCGATCGCTGGTGTGGACCCTTGGATTAGTCACCTCAAGGAGGTGGAGACCAAGTAAATACAAGTATTAGCATTGGATTTGGTGGTGGGTAGATTTTGATTTCTGCTTGGAGGAAAAAGAATCAACTAAAGAGAGCTATTCACCCCCCCCCCCCCCTCTAGCTCTACCGATCCTCAACAAGTGGTATCCCCAACCTGCCGACCATCAATCCATCGAATGTCGCCAAAATCGCCTGTCATCCCGGATTTGGAGAAGGAACGGGCTGAAATCCGGGAGTATTTGACGGTCATTGGCTCCACCTTCCCTCTAGAGATGTCAATCCCCATAGTGGCAAGCCAGTCTGTAATAATATGCCCAAAAGGCATATGAACAGTACCGTGCACAAGCTGAGTGAAATGGATAATGGAATGAAATATGTTCAGAGGAATGTTAACATCAAGACCCCGGTGAAGAGCATAGGTCAGGAAAAGCTGAGGGGGCCGGACGGTCGCTAAGGCGCGAGACACAATAGGTAAAAGACAATTGATTACGACCTTATAAAGGGCATAATCGATAGCGGAGAGCTCAAGAGCAGGAAACGTGGTCAGATTGGCATAAGGGCCATCTGGACGCGGACGCCGAAAGAAATGCTGATACATCGAGTCAATGGATATATCCTCAAATGGCGGGGGTAGAAGCTCAGGAAGTGTAGGAAAGAAAACAAAGCTATTTGTAGAGGGACGACACTGGAGGAAATCCGAAAGAGTCGTATAGCTAAAATCCAAACTTTGTTTGGCTACCCGAGTTTTATAATTTACACCATCCATGGTGTGTAGGTTGTTGTAGAACTCGGAAACCAAACCTATGTTGACCCCTCGCTCACAATAGATAATAGACTCAAGTTTATAGGTTTCAAGGATTTGAAACACGGAGAAACAATGATCATGAAAGTATTGGCGGTCTAGTGATCTAGGGGCAATCAATTTAAATACATGTTGACCAAATGCCTTTTGAAGGGCGGCATTCGGAAAACGGGCATCCGTAGGGGGTTTAGGGCGAGAAGACCCGGCACCTGTCTCATCCGCCCTTTGTTTCTTCCTATTGATGAACAAACAAAGATGACCAAGAAAAGGAAGACAATGAGATGAAAGGTAGGAGAAATGAGAGGAGGGTAGGGTGTAGTGCATGTGATACACAAGTTGCAGTGAAGGTCGTGAGTTTAGGGTTAGGGACCGCGAGCACGCCCTGGACATGGACCCGCTGCTGCAGCTGCTCCGGATGATGACGAGGAGGATATTCTGGATAGGGTCCGGACGTTTGAGGAGACCGTCGACACTCACTTTGAGGAGATGCGGTTGGAGAGTGACATGCGTCACTTCGAGACGCAGTCACGCCTCACAGCCATTGAGCGCACCCTGCTGGAGGTGCGCGATATGTGTCGCTCCCGGATGCTCGGCCAACCTCCTCTTCCTCCACCGTCTACTGATGCTCCATCGTCGGAGGTTGGCGCCACTTCGGGAGGTTCTGGTCTTCCCGATGTTGCGGAGACCTCGGCCGCTGATCCTGCTGCTGCCCTTGAGGAGTTCTTCTTTGCGCCTTGATTTCTGTAGTCATGTTTCATTGGTTGTTTTTTTTGGTGTTCTGTACTTAGTCTATGGATATTGTTGACTGTTGATGCTTGTATGTTATGTTCACCTTTTCTGCCGTATATGCTACTGGTTTGTTTCTATGTTGCTAGTTGTGATTTTCTATCTTGTATGGTGCTTCCATTGAGGGGGAGTTCTATTATGTTTATTTGTCATTTTTGATATTTGACAAAGGGGGAGACTTGCAGATATTTAAAGTTTATATTCAGATATTTAAAGTTTATATTCATGATTATGCTCTAAATAACGTTACTATATGCTTATTGGATTGATATCGCTGATATTATGTTGAAAGTTAGCTTAAACTTAAATAGATTGTCAAACATCAAAAAGGGGGAGATTGTAGATGCAATCATGCCCTAAATGAGAGGTTTCGATGATTGACGGTTATTTAAGTTTAAGCTAATACATTGGATCTAACATTGAGATTTAGTGTGCAGTAATGCAAGAAGTCCAAGGAATGGTCGGGGACCGAATTCTTGGCATGAAGACCCGGAGTTGAGGAAGCTCCAGGCAAGAAGTCCAAGGGATGGTCGGGGACGGAACCCTTGGCATGAAGACCCGGAGTTGAGGAAGCTCCAGGCAAGAAGTCCAAGGGATGGTCGGGGACGGAACCCTTGGCATGAAGACCCGGAGTTGAGGAGACTCTAGGCGTGAAGTCCAGGAAACGAGAGGTTTCGCTGGCACAAGGTAATCGGATCCAACGGAAGGTCCTTGATCGATCTAGGCGTGAACTCTAGCTGTGAAGGCCAGAGTTGAGCGTATCAATCGATCAGCCAATCGATTAGCAAGTGACTAATCGATTGGTGAATCGATTCAGGGCGTTTCTGGCTGAACCAGAAGGCTCTGTAATCGATTACGAGTAATTCTGTGCGCAGGCAGAATGCTTCATAATCGATCAGTCAATCGATTCAGAAGCCCTGTAATCGATTGGTGAATCGATTACGAGTAATTCTACGCGCAGGCAGAATGCTTCGTAATTGATCAGTCAATCGATTCAGATACCCTGTAATCGATTGATGAATCGATTACCAGCTGGTCTGTGCGCAGCCAGAACACTCCGTAATCGATCACTCAATCGATTCAAGGTACCAATCGATCAGCCAATCGATTCAAGTTCAAATGGCGTAATCTCAGCCGTTCATCCAACACCCGTACTGCTCAACGGCTACTTGGTAATCAATTGGGGCTTCTCACCAATCGATTCAGGAAGCAAAAGAAGACCGTTATAAGCAAAAACTCAAGCTCAAACGTTGTCACTGTTCCATTGCGATTTGAGCTAGGGTTTTGGTGCTTCAAGCTGTGTGTTCAAGCTCAAGTTTCCAACACCTTCATCAAGCAATCAAAGGAAGGAGAAGCAAGCCTATTGTGTAATACTTCTCTCTTTTCTTCTTCCTTGTGTTGTTCTTTGTGAAAGTTTTCAAGGGTGTTGTAAAAGGGTTTCTCCACCCTCGGGGTTGTTCCGAGAAGGAGGTTTGATAGTGAAATCTGCGATCGCTGGTGTGGACCCTTGAATTAGTCACTTCAAGGAGGTGGAGACCAAGTAAATACAAGTGTTAGCATTGGATTTGGTGGTGGGTAGATTTTGATTTCTGCTTGGAGGAAAAAGAATCAACTAAAGAGAGCTATTCACCCCCCCCCCCTCTAGCTCTACCGATCCTCAACAATATATATGTGTTTGCTTGTATTTATGTATCTTGCAGGTACCTAAAGTTGAAGACAAAGAAGGCAAGCAACCAAACAAACGAGGCTGGAAAAGGGCTCCTGGGCGCCCCCATTGAAGGAGGCGCCCTAATGAACCCAGGCGCCTCATTAAAGCAGGCGCCTGTGTTCAATGAGGCGCCTCAATGGTCCAGGGCGCCCTGGTTCAAAGGGTTATCTGCTGTAGTGAGTTCGGCGCGGAGATGAACTTTGACCAAGCCCTGTGAGACGCCCCATTGATCACGGGCGCCCCAATGAAGGCTATAAAAGGGGTTTCGACCCCTCAGCTCAACACACAACTTCCAAGATCATTCTGAGCCTTTTGACTGACGACAAAGCACTAACGGCGAAGCTCTGCGACCAAGGAAGCTCCTGGAGGAAGTGCGCGGCACTTCAGAGTTCCAGATCGGCCGAGTCTTCGACTCTTGTTTGGTTTGAATTTACAATTCTGTACTTGTTTTTCCATATCTTTTGATTGTAATTTGTGCACTGTAAGACGGGTTTCTCCGCCTCCGGAAAGTCCGGAAAGGAGACCATTAGTGGACGGACGTTCCTGTGCTTAGGCCTTGGATGTACTGACCCTGGGGGGGTTGGGAACCAAGTAAAAAATCCCGTGTGCACTTTATTGTTTGTTCGTTCTTTTTGTTTTCCGCTGCTACTAACGCTCTGTTTAGAACGAACATTCATAAATATACGATCGGAAGTTTCCGCGAAAGTTTTACGGTCGATATTCACCCCCTCTTTATCGACGACACCGGTCCAATAAGTGGTATCAGAGCGAGTGGCTCAAACTTGGTGCAACCACTAGTTTTAAATTTTTTTTCGGATTTTCAAATTTTTTTAATTGTTTTTTTTCGAATTTTCTCGTTAATCGAGGTTGGTGCAACACCACTCGATCTTTTTCCGTTATTAATATTTTTCCCGCACTGCTAATCCAAGACTCAGTCTTGGAACAAGTTTTCTTTTCTTCTTTTTGAGTTAAAAATTCAATGGTCATGCAAGAGGGGTACAACACTGCCAGACCTCCTCTGTTCAGTGGAGAAGACTTCTCCTACTGGAAAAGCAGGATGGAAGTCCACCTGAAAACTCAGGTGGACATGTGGATAATCATCCAGTCTGGGTTGGAAATTCCCAAAAATGCACAAGGTGTGGTGCAACATTATACCGAGTGGGACGACCCACTAAAGAAGAAAATCGAGGTCGATGCAAAGGCGACCCAAACTTTGCAATGCGGCTTAACCAAGGAGGAGTTGAACCGGGTGGGACCCTTCCCTTCAACAGCGCGAAGGAGCTTTGGAACAAGCTGATCGAGCTGCACGAAGGCACCTCCGACACGAGGATCAGCAAAAGAGATATGTTACTGAACAGACTCTATACAATCAAGATGCATGACGGTGAGACTGCAACGCAACTCCACGCCAGAATTCAGGAGCTAATGAACGGGCTGCACACAATAGGTCATAAGGTTGAAAATCGTGACCTGATAAGGTACACACTAAATTCTTTTCCTAGAAACTCACTGTGGGCGTCTATGGTGGATGCATACAAAGTTTCAAGGAACTTATCTGAAATAAAATTAGACGAACTCTTTTTTGAACTAGAACTGCACGAACAGACTAACACTACCTTGATCGAGAAAGGTATAACTTTTGTTGCAGGTAAATCTCAAGGGAAAACTCCCAAGAAGAAGACTCAACCAGCACCCGAGTCTGACTCGGAGTCAGAATCAGAAGATAGTGAAGGGGATCGACCCAAGTTGGTTCGGCTAGCTCAGGACTACTACAAAGAACTAAAGCACCAAACGAGCAAGAAGAAATCAAGCCGAAGAAAGGAAGATCCAGCAGAACCTTCAGCAAGCTCGAAGAGCAAGACCAACGTTACTTGCTACGAATGCAACAAAAAGAGACACTTCATGTCAGGGTGCCCCAACCTGAAGGATACCAAGAAGGCTTGAAGAAAGAAAGCTCTCCAAGCCACCTGGGACGAATCCTCCTCCTCCTCCGAAGAAGAAGTCCCGCACGTGAATCTCCTCGCCCTAACCGCCTCAGAAGACGTCGACTACGGATCAGAATCGGAACCAGACGATGGAAGACTCACAATATCGGAGAACGGGTGAATCACTATAAGTGGTTATTCAGAATATGAATTGTCAAAATTAATTTCGTATTTATCTCGTAACTTGGTGAAAGCCAAAATTTGGGTTGAGTCCCTCCGACAGGAAGTAAAACTCCTGAAAGAGGAAGTCAACTCGAGATCCTTGACCGAGCAAATTCAGGAAGGAAACTCGACTCAAGTCTAAAAACTTGAGGAAGAGAATTCCTCCCTGAAGACTCAAGTCAAGGAGCTCAGAGTTGCCTTAGAACGGTTCACTTCGGGTTCCAAGGGTTTTGACATGATCCTTGGAAAACAGAAGACTGTTCTCAATCGATCTGGACTCGGTTATCGAACCAAGTCAAGACAACGTTCTTATTATTCTGTATTAAACCAATCTAGAACCCAAGTCCAAGCATGGGTCCCCAAGCTGTGTTTAACTAAATAAGCTGGACCAAACCAGTATTGGATCCTCAAGGACAAGATTCACATCTTGTCTAACCTTTATCGAGGCTTTAGTCTAGGGGGAGCCTATACAAAAACCATTTTTATAAGTAGATGATCTATTACTTAATTGCTTGCCTGATTATTTTTTTTTAATTTTTTTTTATCATGCTTAGATTTAGGATTGGTTAGATTAAGGACAAATGACTGAGTTGAAATTTAAACAATATAGTATTGGGTGGAGGTGAGATGACAATACGTTAAGGAAGCCCTTCTAATAAGGTCAAATATATCCTACTTGGTCTGTTTAGTCTGGTGGAACTAGCCGAAGCTACCAATCCAAGACCCAAACTAGTTAGACTAAAATCTTTCAAGAAGTAACTTGAAGATGAATTTTCAATAAAAGGCTTTGTCAAGGAAAGGGTTGTTGCTCCAATAAGGCTACAGCCAAAGAAGGCTTTGTGCCTCGCCAAGACCTAGAAGCCAATTACTGAAAATCAAATTCACTTTACTACTTGTTAAATTTGAATCTAACACAAATTTTAATTAATCTTAGATTTAACACATTTTTCTAAATCAATAAACTTAACTTTATTAATTTTTCAAAATTAATTTAATGTCTTCAAAATTAACCATGTTTTTCAAAATTAAAATCTTTATTTTTGAAAATCTGTCTCACAAAACCCATAAGGTTAACGTGATTGATAACATTAGACTACGTGATACAGACTAGGTTGTGAAAGTCAATTTAAGTTATCCCTAACTCTAATTGGATCCAAATCAATAAATACTTTATGTGTAGGAACATAAAGATTTGGAACAATGGATGTTGGATAGTGGATGCTCCAGACACATGATTGGAGACAAATTGAAATTCACCAAAATCAAGTTCAAGAACCTAGGCTCAGTAACATTTGACAACAATGCTACACTCAAAATCATTGGGTCATGTAACATTGAACTCAAGTCTAATTTTGTGATTAAGAAAGTACTCTTGGTTGAAAATTTTAAGTTCAATTTGCTTAGTATATGTCAACTATGTGATATTGGCTACGTAGTTACATTCACCAACTTTGACTGCCTGATTAGAAACCTCCAAGACTCAGAAGTTATGCTTAAGGGTACTAGGAAAAATAATATTTATACTATTAATTTACCTTTAGTACCAAAATACTTCTTGACTCAATTAGAAGAATCCAACCTTTGGCATAGGAGATTAGGTCATGCTCATGTTAAACTAATTTCTAAAATTACCCAACTTGGTTTAATTAAAGGTGTATCAAAAATTAAGAATTTTAAAAACACAATCTGTAACTCATGTAACCAAGGCAAACAAACTAAGTCTACTCACAAACCAATTCAATCAGACTTAACCCAAACCACACTTGAGCTCCTACACCTTGACCTATTTGATTCATATGGAGCCAAGTCACTAAGCGAGAATCGGTACTGCTTAGTAATTATCGATGATTACTCTAGGTTTACCTGGGTTAGGTTCCTAAGAACTAAGGATGAAACCTTGAACTTATTTATCGACTTATGTAAAGTGATTGAAAACCAAAATGATACCAAAATCAAAAGACTTAGAAATGATCACGGGGGAGAATTTAAAAATCAAAGGTTTGAGGAATTTTGCAAAATAAATGGGTATATTCATGAGTTTTCCTGTCTTAGAACCCCCCAACAAAATGGGATAGTGGAGAGAAAAAATAGAACCCTCCAGGAGGCCGCTAGAACCATGTTAAATGAATTTAACCTAGCTAATCAATTTTGGTCAGAAGCGGTAAGTACGACATGCTACATCCAAAACAGAGTTCTAATTAACAAAAGACATAATAAAACCCCTTATGAACTATATTATCATAGGCTGTCTAACCTACACTACCTAAGAGTCTTTGGGTGCAAAGTCCATATCTTGAACACTAAGGACTACCTAGGTAAGTTTCAATCCAAGTCAACCCAGGGATCTTCTTAGGATATTTAACAACTAGTAGGGCCTATAGGGTTTATAATAAATAAACTCACAAAATTGAAGAAACTACTAACTTAATTTTTGATGAGGAAATTGAACCAAAAACTAATAATCAAAACTTGAACCAATCAAATATTGATCAGGAAAACAGTGAATCAACAATTGAACCATCAATTGAACCACTGGTTGAACATCTAAATGAACTAACTCTTGAACCAACTAATGAGGTCTCAACTGAACCAACCCAAGTAGTTGAACCAAACACAGAACCGAACCGTCCAGCCGGACCTGAGGCTGAATCTAGTTCTAGAAAAACCAAAAAAAACCCAGACTCAATCACCCTTCTAATCAAATTATGGGTGATCCAACCTTAGGAGTCAGAACTAGGTCTTCCTATAGGAATCTTAGTCAGATCGCATTAATTTCAAAAATTGAACCTAAGACTATAGAGGAAGCGCTACCTGACCCTGATTGGATCATAGCTATGCAAGAGGAGTTAACCCAATTTGAAAGAAACCAAGTCTGGGAATTAGTACCTAACCCTGAGGGTAAATTTGTTATAGATACCAAGTGGGTGTTCAGAAACAAATTAAATAATCAAGGGGAAATAGTTAGAAATAAAGTCCGCTTAGTAGCTATGATGAAACCTATGCCCCAATAGTCAGACTTGAGTCAATTAGAATGTTGCTAGCATTTGCAGCTCATAGAGGGTTTAAGCTATACCAAATGGATGTTAAGTCTGCCTTTTTAAATGGATTTATCAAAGAAGAAGTTTATGTAGGACAACTCCAAGGATTTGAGGACCTAGAAAAACCTGACGTAAGGTTGGGCAAAAGTCCAACCGTAGGAGCCGGTTGGCAAAAAGGTAAATTCTCCCGAGAGGAGTAGGTGAGGACGCATTCCCCGTAGGAGGGAACATTAGGCGTCGGTTTGACCTAGGGTTCCATTTGGGAGACCCAAAGTCAGAACCAAGACAGCTTAGGTTGTAAATAACGTTTAATATATCATGTATATTTGCTTCTTGTGTTTGGAACTAACCCTGGGTGCAGGAAACGAAGGGACTGTGTTTCTGCAACTCAGGCGCCTCATTGGAAGGAGGCGCCTCACTGGGCTAGGCGCTTGTATGGATACAGGTGCCCCTGTGCAAGGCCAAACCAAGTCATCGAAGCAAACTGCCATGAAAGCCTTTGGACCAAGTCAAGCTAAGCGCCTGTGTTAACACAAGCACCCCAGTCAGCTCAGGCGCCTCAATGAAGGGGATAAGTGCTGACCAAGCCTGCAGATTAGAGTTCGCACAGGAGAGGCCACGTGTCAGGCGCCCCCTTCAACACAGGCGCCCCATCGACCAGTATAAATAGGGGTTCACCCCCAAGACTTCAGAATAACTTGAAAATCTCGCTCTCAACACTTTCGCTCAAGCACAACGCTCCGACATGCTCCACACTCGCGATTCAAGCGCCGACGACGACCCGCTGCTTCGAAATTCCATCCACTCCGGTTGTCGGTAAAAGATTAAATTTCTTAAGTGTTGTAACTTCTTTTTTTAATTCTATATTTGTACTCCAAATTGCAAACATTCTTCAAATATAGAATTGTCTATTGTAAACGGTCAAGGACCGTGGGCCTTGGAGTAGGAGCCGACCGCGACTCCAAACCAAGTAAAACAAACCGTGTTAGCGACTTTGTTTTACTCTTTCCGCTGCGTAATTTCTCTTAATTGTCCGAAAATTTTCCGATCGATATTCACCCTCTCTATCGATTTACTTCAATCCAACAAGTGGTATCAGAGCTCAAATAAACGAGGCTGGAAAAGGGCTCCTGGGCGCCCCCATTGAAGGAGGCACCCTAATGAACCCAAGCGCCTCATTGAAGCAGGCGCCTGTGTTCAATGAGGTGCCTCAATGGTCCAGGGTGCCCTGGTTCAAAGGGTTATCTGCTGCAGCGAGTTCGGCATGGAGATAAACTTTGACCAAGCCCTATAAGGCGCCCCATTGATCACAGGCGCCCCAATGAAGGCTATAAAAGGGGCTTCGACCCCTTAGCTTAACACATAACTTCCAAGATCATTCTGAGCCTTTTGGCTGACGACAAAGCGCTAACGGCGATGCTCTGCGACCAAGGAAGCTCCGGGAGGAAGTGTGCGGCACTTCGGAGTTTCAGATCGACCGAGTCTTCGACTCTTGTTTGGTTTGAATTTACAATTCTGTACTTATTTTTCCATATCTTTTGATTGTAATTTGTGCACTGTAAGACGGGTTTCTCCGCCTCCGGAAAGTCCGGAAAGGAGACCATTAGTGGGCGGGTGTTCCCGTGCTTAGGCCTTGGATGTATTGACCCTGGGGGGTTGTGAACCAAGTAAAAATTCCCGTGTGCACTTTATTGTTTGTTCGTTCTTTTTGTTTTTCGCTGCTACTAACGCTCTGTTTAGAACGAACATTCATAAATATACGATCGAAAGTTTTCGCGAAAGTTTTACGGTCGATATTCACCCCCCCTCTATCGACGACACTGGTTGTAACGACCCGACCCATTTGGCGGCCCATTTGGCGGTCCATTCGGCGACCCCTTATCTATCTGTGGGTCGTCGACCGTCGACCGTCGACCGTGCTGTTACCAATACTAGGTCTTCCCACCCCTGGGTGTGGATTTTTGCCTTCCCAAGATTCGAACTCTAGACCCAGCTCAATTAGTATTCAGGATTCATAAAGAACTAGATTTAAGCCTGGGTCTAGAGTTCGAATCCTGGGAAGGCAAAAATCCACACCCAGGGGTGGGAAGACCTAGTATTGGTAACGGCACGGTCGACGGTCGACGGTCGACGACCCACAGATAGATAAGGGGTCGCCGAATGGACCGCCAAATGGGCCGCCAAATGGGTCGGGTCGTTACAATAAAAAGGCGCCTTTTTATTGTAACGACCCGGCCCATTTGGCGGCCCATTTGGCGGTCCATTCGGCGACCCCTTATCTATCTGTGGGTCGTCGACCGTCGACCGTCGACCGTGCCGTTACCAATACTAGGTCTTCCCACCCCTGGGTGTGGATTTTTGCCTTCCCAGGATTCGAACTCTAGACCCAGGCTTAAATCTAGTTCTTTGTGAATCCTGAATTGGTATTCAGGATTCACAAAGAACTAGATTTAAGCCTGGGTCTAGAGTTCGAATCCTGGGAAGGCAAAAATCCACACCCAGGGGTGGGAAGACCTAGTATTGGTAACGGCACGGTCGACGGTCGACGGTCGACGACCCACAGATAGATAAGGGGTCGCCGAATGGACCGCCAAATGGGCCGCCAAATGGGCCGGGTCGTTACACTGGTCCAATAGATTGTTTGAGTTAAGGGTGTAAATTTGAGTAGATTAAGTGGGTTCAGGACGAATTGAAGATTGGTTGCCAAAAAAAATCTCAACCTCAATCCGACCTAAACTCAACCCGTAATAAATTGAGTAATAGTAATGCTCTAACATCAATTGTTCGATATAAATTGAGTAATAGTAATAAAAATGGTTTCCAACTAAACAAAGTTTAAATTTCTGTAAAATATTAGTTGAATTGAGCGGTAACCACTTAAGGTATAGGTCTATATGTTTATATAGAGAGCTGATATGCTTCCGACCCTCCATTCGTGACGCGTGTCCATCATTTTGGAGTGCCTCAACCACTCTTTCGCAGATGCACATTGCGAACGGACACTCAAGAACCTCTTATCTTGCCCCTTGCTTCTTTAGGCCTCTCATGATCTTAAAGATAGATTCTTTATCTCAGTAATCAAGTCTTCGGTATGGGGGATACCTTCGTGCCGCTCCTGGTTTACTCAACTATGGTCTTCAGATCAACTTAAATCTCTTTCAGACTCTCAGCTATCTGTACCAGCAATTGGAGTTGAGTATTGTTTTGCTTGATGATAGCGGTGGTCCCAGAAACAGATCCTTGGAAATCACTGGGTTTCACGAAGCCGTATGCTGGAGACTTGATTTGCTCGGTAGCCTGGACAGCGCTCCTGTATGATGTTGTTCCTTTGGTAATAGTATAGTTCATGACATAGTTTTCACCCAAGCTTAGAACCTACCGATCTTATAAAGCCTTCCATATATCTGTCATCATAGTAAACATAATGTAAAGATAAATAAGGTAGGGTAGTTCCTCCCCGAGTTGTGATCACACTAGTGTGCCATTGGTCTTATCGTGACGCTCCTTGCCTGTTGCCAAGTTAGGACTAGTTCTTTTTCATAACTCAGTTTGAATAATACCAACAACCTTAATTTACCTCTCATTATGGAACATAGATGCAAGAAATGGGATGGTCAATAAAGCATTAGTATTTGCAACTGGAGGCGAGATGGAGTATCCAAGCCTTCGAAGGCTTGTAGAAGAACAACAACAAGAGTCGCAGCAGATCTACGCCACTAGCACAGTAATCTTCCCCTATAGATCCCCACAGGAACCAATAATGGAACCACCTGGCTACCCACCAGCAATTGCAGAGCCGACCCATCCCAACCTAATTTTGAGCTAAGGCCTTCTCAAATTAAATTCCGAAGAGACAAACAATGAACTTTGGACCTTGCCGTCTGCCCAGCAACAGGGAGGAGCAATATTTGTGATTCCTGAACAAATTAGGCTTTTAATAACGTCTTCTCCAGATGGGAATCTATCACAAAGAATCATATTTCCAGCCAAGGCTTCACCGACCCAAAAGATAAGATAGAATATATGGAGAATTTACCGGGTGAAATTGAAAAGTTCGCGTGGATACAATGGAGAATGGCTTACCCCACTGAGTACGAAGCTCTTATCAATATTTCAGACGAAAGAGAATGTACTCAGAACATATTATCACAAATGAGACGAATATTTACTTTTGAAGACCCAACCCAAGGCTCTACAATAATTCAGGATTATGCTTATAGAGACCTTGAAAAACTTTCCTGTGAAAACGTCAAAAATATAGTCTAGTACTTAAATGATTATATAAGGCTGGCATCTAAAACAGGAAGATTATATATTGGTCCAGAGCTATCAGAAAAACTATGGCTTAAAATGCCTGGAGAACTTGGCAATAGGATAAAAGATTCCTTTGACACAAAATATCCAAGCTTGGCAATAGGTGTCTTCCCAAGAATCCTATTCGCTTATAAATTCCTGGAACAAGAGTGTAAAGATGCAACATTCAAAAGATCACTGAAGAATTTATCTTTTTGCAATCAGATACAAGGTTCTGAGAATCGGACCGGACATCGAACCGGTCGGAGCAAGGGTTCAGAGGTTCAGAGGTTCAACCGGTTTAACCGGGGGTTCAACCGGCATATAACCGATATATAATAAAGCATGTATTTATATAAATATATGAAATTAACAACTTATCCAACTACTTTCTTCAAAATTAGATCAACTAGGTCGAGCATGTGATATATTTTTGTCAGCAACTCAGTATAGTATTCTTGAAAAAAAAGATTAATTTCAAAGAAAAATTCAAGTTTAAAACTATTGGATTCAAGAAATCTAGATATGAATTAAAGAATCTTATCAGAAGTTAAAACTATATCACAATAGCATTTGTTCACCCATAAACATTTAAACAGGGGACACTAGTAAAGCACATGCAAAATTACACTTCCAAATATGTCATATATTGCTGCCTTCATATGTCATCATGACAACACAACGAGGTTAGAGACGGGGCGAGGCTAGAGGCGGCGAAGCGAGGCTGGTAGAGGTAGGGTGACGCGGCCAGAGGCTAGCGGCGGTGTCTCTCTTGCAAGCAAACAACATGTTTATTCGTTTGGGACTTTGGGCGAAGCAAACTTGGTTTTTGACATTTTGTTTTTTAATTTTTATTTTCAGGAAGAAAGCAAAATTGCAAAAGTGGAAAAAATAAAAAAATCCCGGCCGGTTCAGAACGGTTCGCATCCGGTTCTTGAGTAGCCAGTTTTCAGAGTCAACTCGGACCGAAAATCTGACCGGTTTTCGGTTCAACCGGTCCAACCGGCCGGTCCGGTTTGGTCTGATTTTCAGAACACTGGTCAGATATCCATCCCAGGATATTACGACAAGGGGCAAAAGAAATATGGCATTCAAAAATCCAAAGCGTACAAAGGAAAACCCTATGATTCACATGTCCAAATTGAGAAGCGTAAGCAGTTAGTCCGAAATAAGAAATGTAAGTGCTACCTCTGCGAGCAAGAAGGACATTTTGCCAGAGAATGCCCAATGAAAAGCGAAATATAAAAAGAGTGGCTATATTCGAGCAACTGAAAATTCCTGAAGACTATGATATTTTATCTGTCTAAGAAGGTGAGCCACAAAGTGGTGCAATTTTTAGCATTTCTGAGGGAGAAGAAGACTATGAAGAATTACAAAGGTCCATCCAAACTCTTCATTTTCCTAATAAGCTAATTTTGATGTTAGGACAAGTTGATGGAGGTTACATGCCCCAAGTCAAGGTCACCGAAAGGCAGTTAATTGCCCCCATAATTTGTATCATAATGAAGAAATATTACCTCTTCAGCCCAATAAATGCAGCTGTTGCAAGAGAGAAACAGTAAGGAGGGCAAGGATTCATTACCCGGACAATTTAATCACCTTCTGCAACCTATGTGGACCATACTACTTCAACCAAAAGGCCCCAGTAGCACCAACCCCTTTTTCCCCCCAATAACTACTCCAAGAACAACAATATTATATTTCATGGTACCAAGGGGAAATTGAACGACTCCAAAAGGAGGTGAATTATTACAAAGAAAAATATGAAGAGCTTCCAGAAAAAGACTTGATTAAAGATTTCGACACCCTAGAAAAAGAGAAGGGCCCAACTGAGGAAGCAGAGGAAGAAGTTGCTAGTATGCTATATGAGGAAACAACAAGCAGAATCACTGTAGCTCAAGAGATCCAAAGCCCAAGGTAAGTCAAAAATATGTTATACAACCTTGAGGTCTTAATGGAGATTCCCGGAATTCCAAAATTTTCTTTGAAGGTGATACTAGATACTGGAGCAACAACATGATGTGTCGACTAGAAATCAGTTCCTAAGGAAGTCTTAGAAAAGAATACCTTTGTGGTACACTTCAGCGGCATTAACTCAAAACAAACTGCTAATATGAAGCTGAAGCAAGGAAGGATGATCATCGAAAAAAATATATTTCGAATCCCTTACACCTACAGATTTCCCTTGATATTTGGGGATAATATTCAGATGATTATTGGCTACAACTTCATTAGAGCAATGCACGCGATGTCCGCATCGAAGGGAACGTGGTAACTTTCTATAAAAATATTACACTCATTAATACCTTACCAACTGTTCTTGCAACTGCAGCAATTTCGGAACTCGACCTTGAGGAGGAAGAGTATATCCAAATAAAAGAGATGGTTAATTATTCTACAGAAGAAACATCTCAAAAATTCAAAAGATTATTCCAACCATTGTTGATAGAGTTAAGGGACCAAGGCTACATAGGAGAAAACCCTCTTCAACACTGGTTGAAAAATTAGGTTTTATGTCATCTAGACATTAAAAATCCAAATTTTATTATTGAAGATAGGCCTTTAAAGTACTTAACCCCCAGCAAAAAGAAGTTTTCTCAAAGCATATAAAGGCCCCGCTAGATCTTAAGGTTATCAGACCCAGCAAGAGTAGACACAAAACCACAACAATAATTGTCAACTCGGGCACCATGATAGATTCCATTTTTAGTGATCATTTGAGTTGCTTAAATTCATGTTTGATCTATGTTTTTATTGTCAAAATTGTGAAATTGCCCTAGGTTTTAGAACTTACCTTTATTTTGGACTTAATTGCAAATATGCAAATTTTTGGATTATTTTGGCCACTAAATTCTTGATCTATTTTTGTAGGTATCAAGGTTCAAGGATCTAGGGCATATTGGGTCAAACTCGAGTCGGAAGTGACCCGGATCAGATTATCAAGATTACGATTAAATCTGGGTCGTCCGATTCGAAAGTGGCTAGATCTGAGCCATCCGGGATGATCTGAAGCCATCCGAGCTAGGGCTAGGGTTGATCAAGCACCCTGATCAAGATCTGAAGGTTTCATCACAATCAGAGCTCAATCAACCGTTGGATCAAGCTTGGAGGGCTCTAGATCATCCATTCAAAGATTAGCTTGATCTGGACCATCCATTGCAAATCTGGAGGATCCGAGCTACCACAAGGCAGATCCTGACCCCAGATCATCATCATAAAAGTTTGGCTTAAATCAGAGAAAGATCAGCCGTTGGATTTCATCCGATCAATCACAGCCGTCCAATGCTTATGTATTTAATCAAAAATCTGCCCAGCTTCAGCCTTCGTTGCGTCTTCAGAGTTCTTCGCCGCAAATCGTGTTCTTCGTGTTCTTCCTTCATCCTTAGCTTGTTTCTTTCAATCCAAGGCGCGACCACTCGATATTCTTGCAGAATTCATGTGCTAGATCATTGGGGAAGCAATCGGTCTTGTTGCCGGATCAAATCTGCCCAAGAACAGAGTTGTGAGAGGTTTCTACAGCTTTGTCCGTTTAACACTCTTCGGATCGGCTGTGCTCTACCACCTTCCATCTAAGCTATCCAGAGGGGTTCCTGAGTAGCTTGGATCGTCATCCATCCACCCACGCACGCAGACACAGCTGCAATGAAAAAATCGCATGGAAATTTCAGAAATGGGCAGTTTGAGCTGTATTCAATCGCTGATGAGTTTTCCCCCATGATTTGCTGAGCTTGCGGGTCCGAGGCTCTCCTTTGCTTAACAACCAAAGAGTATCTGAGCTCTGGAAGGAATCGAGGAGTAGTTTAGATCTTTACTTTCAGTTTCTTAGTTGTAGCTTTCAATTCGGCGCACTGTTCTGTTCTGAATTCTTGTTCAGCTGCTGTGATTTACGATTTCTGAGTCTTTAGTCATAATTTAGCTTCAATTCTGCAAGTAGAGTAATATAGGAACTTGTTCAGTGATCAACTAGATCAATTCTCAATTTATTGTAGTTTGATTTGCTGCGTGCCAAGTTGCTTCCCTGCGTGCCAAGTTCTTTGCCGAGTATCAATATGTTCAGCCTTTTTAACTAGTTTTTGTTAGGTAATTGCTAGCTAAGTTTCCTTGCATCTAGGTTAGTTTCTTTAATTTGTTTTGCACTAGCTAGTTTAGCTCTTTATCTTTTGCGAGAACTAAAATCAGTAGCTAATCTTTGAATTTCTGAACATCAAGTTAATTTCTTCATATCATCATTTCTGAATTTGCTTTTGTTTCTCCAATTCTGATTTCAGTTCCAATTTCTCACTTTAATCTTGTTTAGTTCTTCCCTTAATACCTGTGTTTCCTAATTGAATCCACAGCTTGAAAAGTGGAGCCGAGAAAAATGCTGAATTTGTAAGTTGAGTTAGAGTTTGGTACAAGAAGATTGCCTTTTTGCGTGCCAACTGAATTACAATTTTTGCAATCTGAATTTCACTTAGTTTTGTGGCATATGACCGCATTCGGAATCAATAAGTTAGCTGTCATTCATTTTTGAATTGTGTTGGCAGTGGTTAGCTTCCAAAATTTGAGTTAGTTTGAGTTAACATGTGTAGCTTGTTTAATTTCCGAAAGGCATAAATAGCAATTGCTTTGGGCTTGATTTGCTTCAGATAACTTCCATCACACTTTCGATTTCTTTCCATCAGAGTTACTGCGCATTTGAATTTAAGCTTGCTTTCCAAACTTCGGTTACATCTGATAGCGTGACTCGATTTCTATTGGTTGAAGTATCAAGTGCCATCTCTTGCTTAGTTCCATTGTTCACTTTCCTTAATTCTCCTTTCAATTTTCATTCACAATTGCTATCCAAATTCAATCACTTATTTCGAAACCCAAAACAAAAACGATACATAAACACAAGTTTGAATCAAACACGACAACTATCCCCGAGAAAAATACGACCTGTGGCCCTTATATTACATTTCCATATTTTTGATTGTAAAAGGGTTTCCAGTTATTCATTTACATCTAAATTTGAGGCTCACATTCGTGACACATAGTTTGGGCCCGTCACACCACAATTGATCCCATCATGGGCAAAGAAGTCAGAGGAAAAGAAAGGATGATATTCAATTACAAATAGGGGTGTCAAAAATCAACACGACCCGACGACCTAACCCGAATCGACCCCAAAAAAATCGGGTTCGGGTTGAAACTTTTCGGGTTCGGGTTGGAGGGTTTCAGGTTGAAAATTTTTGAGTCAGGTTCGGGTCGGGGTCGGGGTCGGGGTCGGGTCGGATTTGGGTTGACCCGAATTTAAAGTTTAGTGGATTTTTTTGGGGTTAAATCAAATTTTATTTTGAAAATTATGATATTTTTATGTATATTAATATCAATATTAGTATGATCATGATGGAGTATTGAGATAAAAGTGAAGAATTATAGGGAAAATAGCGAAAAAAAGAGTTTTTGAATCGGATTTTCGGGTTATTCGGGTCGGGTTCGAGTTGGTCGGGTTGGTCGGGTTCGGGTTCGGGTTTGGGTGTTTCAGGTTGAAATCGGGTACGGGTCGGGTTCGTGTTGGGAGTTAAAAAAAAAATTTTCCAACCCGACCCGAACCCGACCCGACCCACCCGAATTAACACTCCTAATTACAAACGCCTCAATGATCTTATAAACAAAGATCAGTATAGCTTACCCGGGATCAACACAATCCTAAGAAAGGTCAGCAACAGCCAAATATATTCTAAGTTTGACTTAAAAAGTGGTTTTCATCAGGTTGCAATGCACCCGGAAT
This sequence comes from Boesenbergia rotunda, assembly GCA_024364735.1. Taxonomy (NCBI): domain Eukaryota; kingdom Viridiplantae; phylum Streptophyta; class Magnoliopsida; order Zingiberales; family Zingiberaceae; genus Boesenbergia; species Boesenbergia rotunda. The sequence goes on along the minus strand of JAGFNQ010007020.1, from coordinate 10,024 downwards.
CAATTGAATGGACCGCCTTTTGGGTCCCTGATGATCTCTTTGAATGACTTGTTATGCCTTTTGGCCTGAAGAATGCCTCGGCTATATTTCAATGGAAAATGGACACCTGCTTCAAGGGCACAGAAAATTTTATAGCTGTATATATTGATGACATCTTAGTCTTCTCTCAGAATGAGGATGAACATACAAAACATCTGAAGATTCTCCTCGATATAGTCAAGAAAAAATGAGCTAATTCTAAGCCCAACAAAGATGAAAATTACAATCCCAGAAGTGGAATTTCTTGGAGCCATCATCGGCAATAAAAGGATCAAGCTCTAACCACATATTATCAGAAAAATAGCAGACTTCTGTAACAAAGAGTTAACTACAAAGAATGGTATGCACTCCTGACTTGGACTTCTTAATTACGCTAGGAATTACATCCCCAATATTGGTAAACTGCTCATCCCATTGTATGCCAAAGTCAGCCCAACAGCGGACAAGCACATAAATGTCTAGGACTGGGCTTTGGTAAGATCCATCAAAGAAACAGTACAAAATCTACCAGACCTAGAGATTCCTCCAGAAGACTGCTCGACGGATGTATGGAAGGATGGGGAGGAATTTGCAAATGGAAAAAGAGCAAATTTGACTTAAGATCCTCCGAGAGAATTTGCGCTTATGCGAGTGGAAAATTTTCTCCAATCAAATCCACCATAGACGCGGAAATACATGCCGTTATGAATTCTCTGGAAGCACTAAAGATTTACTACTTAGACAAGAGGGAGCTGCTTATTCGAACAGACTGCAAGGCAATTATAAGTTTCTTTGGCAAGTCATCAACCAATAAGCCCTCAAGAGTCAGATGGTTAGCATTCACAGGTTACATTGCTGGCACTGGAGTTTATGTCCAATCCGAACATATTAATGGCAAGGATAATCAACTAGCTGATGCATTATCAAGACTAATTTCTTGTCTTGTGTTTTCAGAATGGCCAGACAAGGCACTAACCCAGCTGGAACTGGTAGCTCCAACACTCCAAGAGGTACAATGGAAACCCAACCCGAAAGCCCTAGACCAGATATCTCAAGCTCTCCTGACCCTCTCCAACTCGCTTGGGAATACCAAAGACTTCTCCAAGAGATCAAGTACCCTATCTTCCTCGATGTCTTCGAGGAAAAACGAAGGCAACTCCACCAATTACAACAACAAGCTGGAGTATAGGCAACCAATGCCATCCAATAGCTCCGAGTATTGCACTCCATTAAGGAACAAGAGTATTGAAGGAGAAGCACCTCAGATAACTGGTGGGGAGATTGGTACCCTGCGGTCAAACTGGTCAATGAACAACTCAAAACATCTTTCAATCTCCTCCACAATACCTTCAGGTGAATGGACGCCTCCCAACTGTAAGGACCGCATGCGGACGTAATGGACCCACCACTACAACCTGTATCTAATAATTGTACTAGATGTGTGCTATATAGTAGTCTAATAATTATACTAGACGAGTGCTGTAAAACTTAGCTCACTTTAATCTGTCGACACTAGACGATAGAAGGTTGATAAGATCATGTACTATAAAGTAGATGTGCATGCTGTAAAGAAGATAACATCCGCTGTAAAGGAGATTCTCACTTATCCGAGAACGGCAAGATAACGTGATGATGGGGCCCACTGAGCACCCGACGTCTCTGCCTTCTTCTCTATACAAGGAGGAACTCTCATCCCTTGCAAGGCATTCAAGCACAACCTTGAGCCTTACTTGGGAGTAAAGTTGTAATAGTTTGAGGTAATAAGAATATGTGAATTGCTTCCTTAAGCTTTCCTTATTTCTTTTATTTTAAATTGCTACCCGATCCAGCGCCTCTTGCCTCCCTCCCTTCTTCTACTAATTAGTATCAATTGGGAGCATATCAATTTCCATATTATATACTAGTAATTGTATAATATAATATATATATGTATATAATTTTATTTTATTTTAAGATTAGAATTTATTTAGTCAAAATTTAAAATTTTTAATTTTGTAATTTAAAAATATATTTTCAAATTAAAATTTAAAAATATCTTTTTTGAATTTGATAAATCATTTTCTAAAATTAAATATAATTTCGGATTAGAATTTAAAATTATTTTTTTAATTTGATAAATTATTTTCTTAAATTTAATTTTAGATTAAGATTTGTTTTTTCTTTTTAAAATTTATAATTATAGTTTATCTTTTAAATTTATATTTTTAAGATTTATGATTTTATTTATTTAATTTTTAGAATTTAAAGGATAAGAAGTTGAAATTATTAATAAACTTTGAAAAATTTTTGTGATGTGAAAAGAAAAAAATTAATATAATATAATTTTGAATTTAACTAAATTAATTGAGAATTCGTTAATAAAAAAAATTAAAATTTTAATTAAATAATAATAATAAAATATCAAAAATTTCCTACCCGATTCAGGAATCATTTGAAATGAAGGACCTTTTGAAACTTTCTCGGGAATTGGTAAAATGTAATTTTGCCTGCATTACAGGGCACTGAGAAGATAAGCCACTGTCAAGAACCAAAAGGAAGCCTTTCTCCTCCTTTCTTCTATCGTACCGGTCTCCGTCTCTTTTCGGCACATGTCGCTGACCCTAACAAATCTCCTCTTCTATCAGCATCGCCTCAGTCGGCACTGCGCTACTGTCACAGTAATTGAGCGCCACCATGACCAACCCCGTCCCGCTTCATTGGCTCCCGCCTGCGTCCGTCTTCGCCGCTCCACTGCCCGCCTATTCCCCCTTTTCCGTGCCATCGGCGACGAAGCCCACTCGGAGTCGAACCATAGTTTTTCTTCCATGTCACCGGTAAGCTCTGTTCTAGCCCTAGGCCAACAATATTCTTTCTTGCTGACCGATGGGCTGATTATTGTTTTTCTATTTTCCCTGCACACTTTTGATTTTTTAATTTGCAATATCTGACGTTGCCCATGCTCGAAGGCAAGGAAGTAGGAGAGAAACGAAATATAGTCCAGTGAAGACAGAAAAAGAAAAGTGAAAATATTATCTTATTTCTATTGTATTGTTTTCATCTTGGTTTTACTTGGAAGGCAACAGGGAGAAGAATAAAGGAAAAGTTCACTATTTTTTTTTTACTTGGAAGGAAATAAATAGGAGGAAGGAATTCAATTTTGTTGCATTTTTCAATTGTATTTCCATCCAATTCGGGCTGAAACAGGGGGAAGTGACATTTAAGCATCAATAAACCCAAATAGGTATTATTGTGTTTACTTGGAGGATTGGGAAAAGAGGGAAAAAAAAAAGAGTTGGTTCAAAATAAAATTTCTTCCGCCTCTTCATTGCCTCACAAGTAAGCAAGACATGTTTTATAATTTAGTTTAAGAGTAATGTAGTATTTACTTGAAGGAGTGGAAGTAAAATAGAGAGGAAATAGTCTATGTTAAAGGAAGAGAAAAGGAAAGATTCGGTGGGAATAAAATGTCTTCTTCATCTCTATTTCCTTACAAGTAAACAAGAGAAATTCAATAATTTTATTTATTTTCTTCTATCTTGTTTCCCACTTCCATTCAAGTTTTTTGCCATGCGCACACTGGCACGCCCAAAGCCAAAAATTGTAAGATTACATTTGGTAAGGGGTAATCAACCTTGTAATGTAATCAGGATTACATTACAAGATTGATTACTTTGTTTGGTACATTTTTAAAACTGTAATGTAATGTAATTCTGCATTACAAAAGCTAGTAAAAGTATTATAATTTGGATTACAAGGCAACAACATGTAATCTAGTTTATATTACAGGCTCAATTACATTACAAACTGGATTATATTACCCCTAACCAAACACATCTAAGTGTTTTTTTTATCTAAAGGGATAACACCAAGTTAATGCACGATTGCTTGCAAAGAACACAGTTACACTTTTTGGTATGCCTATACCCATTGACATGGAGACTCAACAAGAAAAAGAAGTTTAACAAAGATGCGTAGAATGATTTTCTTTACTGATCAGCACCAAACCCATTGTGGATGTTCTTCTAGTCTATTATCTGCATGATTAATTGCCAAATGCTTGTTCATTTTAGCTTTTCCATATTCTTGTTTTCTTTTTGGATTCAGCTGGTATACATATATAATTCATGCTCCCATCTTCTTAGATGGCACATTGATGGAGTATCAAGAGAAGGCCCATATACTTTCTCTTTTGCATTTTTGAGCTAGTATAGTGCCTAGGATGAAACAAGCTTCAACCGTGAAGATTGATTGACTCCATATGAAGATTCAATGTATTGAGGCAATTTCCATTTGCTACTTAGTATTTATTATTCACTGTAGCAGCTGCCACTTTATTTCTTCAGACAACTAATTTCAGTTATTTTTAAAATGATATATTTGTTAATATGATTATAATGTCTAGTTTGAGGGCTTTGAAATTGCACAATTATAGGATTTACAGAGGCCTATTGGTGACAAGAGTTCTGCTGATGGTTATGTGGGTCTCTTTGTTCGAATGCTTGGTCTAGATAATGATCCACTTGACAGAGAGCAAGCAATAAATACTCTTTGGAAGTATTCCCAAGGAGGGAAAAAGTGCATAGATCGGATCATGCAGTTTCCTGGGTGCATTAATCTTGTTGCCAGCCTCCTGAAGTCAGAATCCTCATCTGCATGTGCAGCTGCAGCTGGCCTTCTGTACACTGTTTCTGCAGTCAGTATGTACAGAGATGCAATTGCTGAAAGTGGTGCTATTGAAGAAATCTCCCGTCTTCTTTGCCAACCTACTTTAACATCTGAGGTAGTTGTGTTACTGTATATCATCAATTACTGACTAGTTTGATAAAAAGATTCATAACTGTATCCATTCAGGTAAAGAAGCAAAGCCTATGTACTTTGTGGAACTTATCTATCGATGAAAAACTTAGGGAGAGGATTTCCAAAGGCTATTTGTTACCTATTATTGTTAAGTTTCTTGATGATGAAGAAATTAAGGTGAAGGAGGCAGCCTGTGGAGTTATTGCAAATTTGGCTTTGAGTCACCATCTCCACAATCTACTAGTAGAAGCTGGTGTTATTCCAAAACTGGTGATCTTCTCTTTCATTTTATGAACTTCTCGATTTTGATTCCTAAGTATGATCTAACCTCCATAAATACCTACTTTACGAAGGTCAGTCTATACCTTTTTGCTAAGGAAGTTTAGAATTTCTACCAATAGAATATGAATAGGAGATGTGTGGAACCTTAAATAGTTTGAGTGGACACACTAAGTGCACTAAGTAGGTCAATAATGTAGACCAATACAATATAAATGATGCAAACAAGGAAGAAAAATGATGATTTGAATTTTGAATTTTGATTTGGGTGGCAATTGTTTTATAATAGGTATCATATAAATTGATATATTTCAATTTGGTTGGAACATATTTAAATTTTGTAGTTGTTTAATAACTTCTTTTGATTTGTAAGAGAATATTTGAATTATTAGTATTTCTTTTCTATTTTAGTTGGCATTGCGGCTATGAAAGTGTTGTGTCTTTATGTATTCTTCAACTTTGAATTAATAAAATTTCCTCTTTGATAATCTTTATTTGTGTTTGTGTGTGTGTGTGTGTGTGTGAGAGAGAGAGAGAGAGAGGTATCCTTTGCTCGATCAATTTCGTTATAATAATTATGTGTGTGTGAGGTAGCTATCCTTTGCTCTATCAATTTCATTATAATAATTATGTGTGATTTGTGGGATGGATTTGGTGCTACATCTTTTTATTATGAGAGAAATTTTGTTTGACCACCCTAATTCCTCCTTGTGCCGCCATTGGCCCATTGCCCATCACCTCTAAACACCACTCTGTTCATCTTCCTTTACCAATTTGTCGTCCATCCTTTCGGCGACACACCTTCCACCAGGTCAACTTTGCATCCTCCACCTTCACCCCCTTCTGACTGCACTAGCTGATCAGCTCCATCATAAAATCAGCCTGAGCTTCGCCAACTTAGCTTGCATATTCCTCAGTTGTGTTGTAGCCCTAACCTCAAACTTACCTCCTCACCATTACTAGATTTATACAGAACATTGGCTAGATGAGTTCACAATGTCTTGTGGGATCACATGATTTCTCCACCTTGCTATGCACCAATAACAATTCTTGTCTTGTTGCCTTCATGCATTCATTGCCCCTTCAATTGGTTGATCATCATCTTCACTTGACACTGTTCAGTTGCTCTCACGCTACATGCCAACCCCACCTGCTGCTCTCTCAACCGCTTCACCGACCTAGCACTCGCATTCACCACCCCTTGTGCGACATTCTGCAACATTGTTACCTCTTATCCCTTGATGAACAACAATGAAGCCCCATTTTTCTCAATTTGCTTTAGTGTGTTCCTAGTTCCCCTTGAGACCCTTCTGATTAACCAACCAGATAATTAGATTCCTCGTCATCTCTTTATTCATGATAAAATTGTATACTAGCAAAACATTAAAAAATAATTTGAAAAATGCAAGCATAAGGAAGGTTGGCTCTCTTGTCTTCTGTGCATCTTCTTTACAAGTAGCTCAACTAAAGGACATGATGCTGAACTTAATGAAAAACGAATGATAAAATGGTCAGAGTTGTTGATTTCTGGAAACAGGAGATACAAGCTTCTGAGGGCAATGTGTTTTGCTTCATTATAAGCAATTAGACATCAAGGAGTGAGACAAATGGATGTTTTTCGTTTTATGATGCTGCTCTCCCCTCACTGACTGTCACATTTGTCACATGATGACCCGGATGTAAACTGTAGTCGACACAGGTTGCTGGATCTTGAATAGATACTCTTAGAAGGAAAATGTACACTAAGAATACCAATTTTCTGAGGGAAGATCAATCTCAGTAGAAGAAATGACAACTCTGTAGCATATCTTTGATAGTTCTAGCAATGAAAGTGATTTTGAGTTAGGTTTACAATCTTATTTTGTGTTTGGAGTTTTGGTGCTCGGTTGGATGATAGTTTTAATGTCGACTAGCATACTGTGTTGAGATCATGAGATGGTTTTGATTTTGACTGGCATACCATGTTGGTATGAGGTGGTGTGGGTCATTGCCAACCAGGTGTAGGAAGAGGAAGTACAATTGGGAAAATAAGATGAAAAAGATGCAAAATAGGAGGAAGAAAAACCAAAGAAGGGGAAGGTACTTATTCAGTCTTCTTGGCACAGCCTAGTTTCCTTCAACTCGCGAAGGTAAGAAAAGGATAGGATAGAATGTTGAAGCTCATCAATATAAGAGGGCATAGAACCAAAGAAGAGAAGGAAGGAGATTGACCAGTTTTTTTGCCTCATCCTCGTTGCCTTCTACTGGTGCACAAAGTATATGTCAAAGGTTTAGGGCTCGTCAATGATTATTTTGTCAATGTTGCTACTATTTCAAAAGCCCATGTATATTGGAATAGATAGCCATTGTGAAATTATATTATAAATGCTGGATTCAAGATAAAAATGGCATGAATAATGTTATCTCATCGATAGCATAAACAGTGAAGTAAAATATGTTAAACTGATTTGAAAACATTTAAATATGACTGAAATGTATTAATAATTAGTTTGCTAAGTAGGAACTAAAAAAAAGTTTTCTTTACATAATTGAAAGATAAATTAATTTATTATATATACATAATGACTCTTACACAGAGCTTGATGGTGGTGGGATCAGATTCATGTATTCTCCCAAAATTGGGAAATACAACTTACTTTCTTTGAAAACCAGGCTTTGTGAATACGTCTTGTTAATTTTCTTATAAGTCACATGAGCAATGAAGTTTGTTAATTCCTAGATGACTAATGTATTTTAAGTTAGTTAGCTAAGTGGTCTCTGACATGATTAAAGGATGAATTAACTATCCTATTCATGGTAGTTAAAATCCCGATTTAAATCTTAAAATCCTACGATTTTACGATTTTTGACCTCCGAACGATTTAAATCGGAGTTAAAATCCTAATTTGTTAAAATCCCTTTGAAATCGCGATTTTAATCCTTGAAATTGCGATTTTAATCCTTAAAATCGCGATTTTACGATTTAAATACGATTTTAACGATTTTAAAAAAAATCTTTTTTTCCCATTGAACCCGGTTCATTTTAAAAAAAAACGGTTCAATTTGAAAAAACCCGCTTTCCAAGTCGCGTGCGTGCCCTAATCGGCTAATCCCGTCGCATCTCTTCTCAATTTTCCACTTGCTCGCGTCTTCCCTGCTCGGTTGGTGGAAGTTATTTGACTATTTTGTGGCTTATGGATGACATTTTTAATGTAATATTGATTATGAATGCAAGTTTATCTAAGTTTGTTTAGCGATTTAAAAGTTTTTTTTATTATTTATGCTATTTGACATCCATATATATGACTTTATAATTTTATATGCATATATATAGGAATTTTATAAAATCTTACGATACAATTTACGATTTTAAGATTTACGATTTTAAGTACCCCTTCCGATTCAAGTTAAAATCCCGATTTCAACTACCTTGATCCTATTCATTATGACTCTTAGATAGAGTTTGATAGTGCTGGGATAAGACTCATGTGTTCTCCTAAAATTGGGAAACAAGGCTTTCATTTTTTGATAACCAAGATTGTGAACATCACTTGTTAATTCTTTCTATAAGTCATATAAGCAAGGAAGTTTCCTAAATACCATTTTTTTTGTCTTAATTGCAGGTAGTTCTTTTGGGAAATGATGATAAGGAGTATAAAATCATACATAATGAAGCAGAAGTTGCACTGTTGGAACTTTCTGTAGATGAGTACTATAGAATTCTCATAATCGAGGAGGGTCTTGTCCGTGTCCCACTGATTGGTGCTGCTGCATATAAAAGTTTCCAGTCACCTACTCATTCATGGCCATCTTTACCTGATGGCACCAAAATTGAGAAGACCTCAACTCCTTCAAGGTTTGGTGCTTCAGATTTATTAGTTGGATTAACTATTCGTGAAAAGAACTTAAATATAGAGGAAGCTACAATCGATGCCATAGTGGGACGATCTCGTCAGGAATTTCTTGCAAGAATTGGAGCTATTGAGGCGGATGGTCAGGATAAAAAATATACTCTTTTGCCATGGGTAGATGGCATTGCTCGTCTGGTTTTAATTCTTGGGCTTGAAGATGTCTCTGGTATTACAATGGCTGCCTATGCAATTGCTGATGCATCTATAAGTGAGCATATGAGAAAATCATTTAAGGAAGCTGGAGCTGTTGGGCTTTTAGTTCAGCTTATGCAACACAATAGTGAGACTGTCAGAGAAGCTGTTGCTCATGCTCTTGATAGGCTGGCTCTCAGGTTTTTGTTTACACCCACTCCATTTTTTGTTCTAGCCATCCAATTTTTCTGTATGTGAAGAAGAGCTCCATTATAAACAATAGGTATCATATCATATTTATTTACTACCAGGGATATTTAGTGGGACTATTCTACCAATTTTTTCTATTGTACTATCCTATCGTCCAATTATTTTTTTTCATTTAACTACACAAATAATTTGGTGGAGAGAAGCTTTTTTCTAAATATCTTGAATCCTAAGGAATAATGTTGGGAGGTCTGTGCTCTCAACATTGGTCATTAAAGTTTGTAGTGAAACCTTGGTATGCCCTGTCTATAATGTTTTCTTAATTGATTTCAATTGACAACTACTTCTCAATGTTTGTGATAATGATAACTAGGTTGGGTAACGTCGAACCTGGGACAATCGGCCCGACCCCACGGAAGTTTTCTACTGGCCACCAGGGTAAATCGAAAAGCGCTCGAGGCGGGCGGTCCAGAAGCCCAACATCCCACGGTTGCGTGTCCCATTTGGAGGAAAAATTCCTCTAAAATTCGTCATAAATAGCGATTGATCCGTGGGTGCTTGGGAGACAACTAGTCGCCCTTCCGCTGCACCATAGCCCTGGGGGCTCAATGTTTGTGATAATGAACCATAGTTTGAGTTGCAAATTCTCTTAATTTTAAATAAATTTTGCTTTATTGATGGTGTTTTGTTTTGTTTTATTAGGATCATATCTTCTTTTGCTC
>JAGFNQ010007019.1:99588-149029 GCA_024364735.1 Boesenbergia rotunda | reverse complement strand
GGAATGACACTTATGGAAATGGTTAGGTCAATGATGAGCTATTCAGACCTACCTGATTCATTTTGGGGATATGCTCTGGAAATAGCAGCGTACATAGTGAACTTGGTTCCATCTAAGTCAGTACCTTATACTCCCATAGAACTGTGGACTGGGCGCAAGCCAGTCTAGGACATGTTCGGATTTGGGGTAGTCCAGCACACGTGCTGAAAGGAGATACTGATAAGTTGGAATCTCATACGGAGGTGCGTCTGTTTGTAAGATATTCCAAGGGAACGAAGGGTGGTCTATTCTATAGTCCTAAGGATTAGAAGGTAATTGTTAGCACAAATGCCAGATTCTTGGAAGAGTACTATATGATGAGCCATAAGCCAAAGAGTAGACTGATGCTAGATGAGTTAAGGGGGGACATTCCAACTTCAGGATCAAGTGTACAAGAGGACACACCACAAGTTACTGCACCACGTGTCACTCAGGACACACCAGTAGTACCTCGTCGCAGTGGGAGGGTTGTGAGACAGCCTGAAAGGTACATGTTTTTGGGAGAGTCTTTGGACTTGATCTCAGGAAAATAGGAACCAGATCCCTGGACCTATGACGAGGCCCTCCAAGACAAAGATGCAGATTCTTGGCAAAGGGCAATGAAATCTGAGATAGAATCAATGGATTCTAACCATGTCTGGGAGCTAGTAGAACCACCCAATGGTATAAAAGCCATTGGATGCAAGTGGATCTACAAAAGAAAGAGAGGATTAGACGGGAAGGTTGAGACCTTCAAGGCAAGGCTTGTTACGAAAGGGTACACTCAGAAAGATGGTATCGATTATGAGGAAACCTTTTCGCCAGTAGCTATGCTCAAATCGATCCGGATTCTCTTATCTATAGTAGCTCATATGGATTATGAGGTTTGGCAGATGGATGTCAAGACGGCCTTCCTTAACGGGAGTCTTGACGAGACCATCTACATGCAGCAACCAGAAGGTTTCATTACCAAGGGCAAAGAGCATCTAGTGTGTAAGCTTAATCGATCTATCTATGGGTTGAAGCAAGCTTCAAGATCTTGGAACATCCGTTTTGACGAAGTAATCCAATCATATGGGTTTACTCAAGGTCCGGATGAGTCGTGTGTGTATAAGAGATGTGACGGAAACGTCGTGGTGTTTCTTGTACTTTACGTAGATGACATTTTGTTAATTGACAACAATGTCAAAGTGTTATCAGACGTAAGGGTCTGGCTATCAAAGCAATTTGATATGAAGGACTTAGGAGAAGTAGCACACATCCTTGGGATCAAGGTCATAAGGGATCGCCAGAAAAGGATGTTGTGCTTATCCCAAGCTTCATATGTTGACACAGTCTTGTCTCGTTGTAGCATGGAAAACTCCAAGGGATTTTTACCCTACAGACATGGAGTCCCTCTATCCAAAGAGATGTGTCCGAAGACATCAAAGAAGATAAAGGAGATGAAGGCTATTCCTTATGCTTCAGCGGTCGGGAGCCTCATGTATGTTATGTTGTGCACGAGACCTGATATCTGTTTTGCCGTGGGCATGGTTAGCAGATATCAGAGTAACCCTGGACAGGGACATTGGACAATGATAAAGCATATATTGAAATACCTGAGACGGACTAGGGGTTATATGCTGGTTTACGGGCAGACCAATTAATCCCTACGGGTTATACGGACTCAGATTTCCAGTCAGATAGGGACAAACGTAAGTCTACCTCAGGTTTTGTGTTTACTTTAGGAGGTGGAGCCATTGTCTGGAGGAGTGTCAAGCAGAAGTGCGTGGCAGACTCCACCATGGAAGCTGAGTATGTGGCAGCCTCAGAGGCAGCCAAGGAAGTTGTATGGCTCAGAAACTTCATGATGGACTTGGATGTGATTCCTGATTTGCCCAGAACTATCACAATCTTTTATGATAACAACAGTGCAGTTGCAAACTCAAAGGAACCACGAGCCCATAAAGCGAGTAAACACATAGAGCGCAAGTACCACCTGATACGAGAAATCGTAAAGCGAGGAGAAGTAGCTGTCGCCAAGATTGCATCGGAGGACAACCTGGCAGACCCCTTCACTAAAGCTCTTCCATCTAGAGCTTTTGACAGGCATGTGGAGGGAATGGGAGTCAGATGTATGGCAGTAGGAGAATAATAATGTCTTTAAGTATAAGTGGGAGATTGTGAGATGTGTATACTAAAAGACATGACTTTTATTATATGAACATCTTTTGTGAAAAGAGAATCACACTACACTAGGTGTTTATTTATAATAGTACATACACGAAGTCCCATTGGTTAGCATTGTAGATAACATGGTGTGTGATGTCACACGGAAGATTATGTTATCAGTACCTTACTTAGCATAAATAGAGGCTCACAACCTAGATGGAAATGGACAACCCATCGGGAAGGTTGTAGTGTAGTCAGGTGTGGTTGGTCTTGACCATAGGACTACACTAGTGTGCTATGAGTGCATTGAGTAGGACCGAAATCCGAGGTTATCCAATTTTTGTACTGACTAAATAAATTGGATGGGAGCTCAGTTGTTATTATGGAGGACGATCCCTTAATCCCGAAATAATATTGGGCATATATTATTATTTATTATTTCTTTGATTTATCAAAGGGCGAGATCTATTCTGCTAGATCGACAGACCCGATAAGTTGGGAAATAATATTAGTAATATGATGTGATGATAATTATTGACGGAATCCGTGCCCTGGAGAGTCAGGATGATGATGCCCCCTTGATGAGCTCAAAAGGTTCACCGTGCCAAACTCTGCAGGTGGATTTGATCCGGCACGCTGAAAAAGATTGAGTGGTACTAATTAAGGATCCAGAAGTTAATTAAGTTAAATTGTCAGTAATTTAATTAATTAACGAGCATGCGCGATCTTAAACACGGGGGGATGGATGACTCATAATATGTGGAGCCCATATGAAAATATGGGGGTTGGTGAGGTGAGTTCAATTAGGATCCTTTAGTGGAATGGATCCTAATTAATGGATCGGGTTTGAATCCATTAGCGGGCCAAGAACCAACTCCTCCTCTTGGTCCCTGCCTTAGTCCTATATATACCCTATGAGATCAAGAAACCAAACCATTTTTGATCAAACCTAAGAGCCAAGGAAAAACCCTCCCCCTCTCCTTCTCTCTTCTTCTCTCGGCGCCGACTAGGAGAAGGGTTCTCCCTTCAGTTTCCTTGACTCCTCCTCCACCAAGCTTCGGCCGAGACTCCAAGGAGCAAGGTAGGAATCTCTTCTACCTTGTTTAAGGCTCAGGAAGGGCTGAGGAGGCGTCGGCGAGGTGAAGAAGGCGGCGCAAGGGGTGCCTTGCGGCAGCGGCGCAAGAAGGAAGAAGAAGGGGTCTTGAGGGATTTTGTGGCTGAGAAGAGGGCTGTTCTTTGTCTTCTTCTTCTTCATCATCTTCCTCTCAAGGTGTACCACTGATCCGGAGGGCTTGGAGCCAGCTCCGACGGATGGTGGCGCAAAGAGAGGGGAGGAGGTGCCGGCGGCGCAAACCCTAGGGTTTAGGGTTTGCGGCCGGATTGGAGAAGGGGTTTGGTGGGTGTTCTTGGTGATCTCAGATCACGGTAGATCGTTGCCCACACGACGTTCGTGAAGGGAGGGTCATAAGGTAGAAGACCGCGAGGTGATAGGAAAGGTATAACTTTCCATAAGCTCCTTTGTATTTCCTTATGTCGTGCATGTGTTGTGTGAATATGTCTCGTCATTTTATGTGTAAGAATTTCATGTTTTGCTTGCAAAATATATTTAATAAATTCTTAATTGGACCCCGACCATAAACACAAAAGCCGGCGATCAAATCGTCGCCTTTTTCGCGGTCGAATGGTCGAGCAAATCACAAGGCCGATTTTGGTAATTGGCCGAGTTGTGATTTGGATCGTTTGATACGGCACGAGACGGTTGATGGGAGATGGCTCTCCATTCGGATTAAAATTTTAATCCGTAGGCGTGGAGAGGTTTCTCGAATCGACTAAGTATTCGCTTAGGAAACCCGCCAAGCTATATCCAACACCATTGTCCCTCCACAATGGTCTCGGCCTGTTGCCATTTGCATAGCATTCTCTTTTCCTATTTACTTGCACTCTCATATCTTCCCCTTCATTAGGATGATCTGAACCATTGTCCCTCCACAATGGTCTCGGCCTGTTGTCATTTGCATAGCATTCCGATTCAGAGTAGGCCCAGTGTAGATCCATAGTAGGTTGTGTGCTTTTAATAAACCACCTTCGGCAACCTTTTCTCCTTTCCGATCCCAATCCAGAAGACTTCACTTTTTTGTTCTAGAAGATCTATTTCAACACAAACCCGAGCTAAGGCTAGTTTGGTACCTATAGTTGTAGCTTCATTGGTTTTTATTGGTTTTCCAACAATCTTGGTAGTCGCAAATAGACACTGTTTGTTGAACATATGAATTGGAAAAATCTAGAAAATGTACCCATACTGGGACAATTGAAGACTCTATCAAGTAGGAGAAATTATGAGACCATTTGAAGATTCGAAGGGGAACCCCTCCAATGAACCAAATTCCTTTCGTCCATATTCTGGTCATATCCTCATTGGTAGTAAGATGGATGAAAATATAACTCAACTGGAGAAAATGAATGTTATGGAAACCCGATAAATCAAAATTCCGAAAGGCTTGTAAGATCACCTCTTGCTTTGGTCGTAAGCCCGAGAATTTACCAATTAGAGAAATTTTTGTATGGCTTAGAAAAATTCTTGACTTCTTCAAAATAAAAGATATTTGGGATGTTGTTGTATAAGGTGGCTTTGTTGAAGTCATTTCCTACCCCGTCGAAGTTCTTCATTGTAGCCCGTGGGGATGATGGAGCAAATGTTGCCACATAAGATGGTTTGGTCAGAGGCGCAACATGTGAATTTGGGGAGGGCTATGATCGAATTAAGATTTACAGAAGAACCTCCCTAGATGGTTTGGTCAGAGGTGCAACATGTGAATTTGGGGAGGGTTGCGAAGGAATTGAGATTTGCGGAAGAACCTCCCCTTCATTGACTCTGTTCTGTTGAGAGATGGTTACATGCAGATGATGGATCGAAGGATGGGTTGAGGGATTGAGGGTGGGGAAAGGTGAGGAAGAGGCTATCGGTGGTGGAGAGGGATCCAAGGGGAGTTTGGAGGTCATCGTCATCAGTGATCTTAGGTCGCTGATGACCAGTGCGGCTAGGGACACGGGCAACGCCTCTACTAGGGTTTCGCAGTTGTCATCCTTCTCACACGGTCATTTGCAATGGCTGATAAGTGATGAATTTTCTTGATGGAATGATTTGATATGTTTATTTCAGCCATTCATTCAATAAATAGATAAATTATAATAATTAAAGGCTAATTTACAGAGATAAATTCCTCTTCATTTACGATCATATCTCTATTTATAGTCATATATATTAATTATGATGGATTTATCTATATTTACGGTCTTACATACTAAGGTTATATTTAGTGATCGGTAATCAGCTTTCTAATATAATCAAAATTATATTACAAAATTGATTACTTTGTTTGATACAATTTTAAAGCTAAATTGTAATATAATTTGAATTACAAAAACTAATTAAAGTTTTGTAATCTAGATTACAAGGCCAACAATATGTAATCTAAATTATATTCCAAGCCTACATTACAAGCTTAATTATATTACTCCTAACTAAATATAGCCTAATTAGAAAATTACAAAATAAATATTTGTTATATATATGACAACATCTCCCTCAAATCCATGTTGGTTCATCAAGAAGCATCAATTTGCCAATAAGAAATTGATGACATTATTGGATTAAAGACTTAGTAAACAAGCAATCTATGCAGTGGTAGAAACATGCGGAAGAGAAATGACATCAGTGTTTATAACTGTTAGGATACAACCAAAGTCTCACATTGATAAGACATCAAAAAGATCATGGGTTTAAAAGGATAAAAGATATTCCATTGATATGAGGTATTTTGAGAAGAGTCTAAAAGCAAAGTCATGAGGGCTTAAGCCTAATGTGGACAACATCATGTCATTGTGGAGATTTATAAATCCTTGAGTTTCAACAAGTGGTATCAGAGTCATAATCCAGACTATGTGTCACATGAGGGAGTCCTTGAACGAAGTTGAGGGGGGAGTCAGAGCAGGTCGGATGCTCGCGGGGAGGCCCAAAGGCTCGGAGCAGGTCGAAAAGGTGTCTAGATGCTTACGGGGAGGTCCAAAGCAAATTGAATGCTTGTGGGAAGTCCTGAATAAGTCAAAAAGTGACTAGATGCTTGCAAGGAGATCTGGAGGCCCGGAGCAGGTTGCATGCTCGCAGAAATGCTCGGGCTGGTCAAAAGGTGATCGGATGCTCATAGGGAGTCTGGAGGCCCGGAGTAAGCTTGATGCTCGTGGGGATGTAAGTACCCCGGCATAGTTTTGATATGGTCAACCGAATCAAGTTATGTCCTATTGATTTTATCCTTGTGTCTAAGTGTGTAGGAACTTAGGAGCACAATAAGTCAAGCGGAAGATGTAGCATATGAGAAGGATGACACTAGTAGTGAGCCAACAGGTTCAATGTATCTGAGGGACGAGAAGACCGCGGAAGAGTACACTGGTGGACGAGAAGGGCATGTGCGATGTCCTAGAGATGAGAAGTCGGGGAGGAAGACTGCTCGAGGAGAAGGCCAAAATTTAGGTTCGGGTTAGCTCAATTTCAAATGATCAGAAATCACCTAAAAGAAAGCGTCAAGAGGCTAGTCAACCAAGAGTTGACCAGGACCAGAGTATGGGGGTGCATGTATTGAGGTCCAGGGTGCTCGTATCGAGGTTCAAGGCTCTTGAGATGTCCGAGATGCCTGAGAAACTGTCTAGGGTGCCTATATTCAATAGGGGTGACCGAGAATGATACAGGAGCCCAAGTTCAGCTGTGTTATCCAAAAAAGAGTTGTTTTTAACGACAGACGCCCGTATCCCATACAGGCACCCAGGATGTGCCTAGCGGATCGGATAAGCTCTTCCAAGCTTTATAAATAGAATTCTTTAGTTTAGAAATATTCATTCATTGATTATAATTACTTTTCTAATTCTGTGTTCAACTATTGGTACTATCTGTTGGATCGAGAAGCCCGATAGAGGGGGGGTGAATATCGGGAAACTTTCGGATTTGAGTAAGAGTAGGTACGCAGCGGAAATTAAATAAAAGACACAGAGACGCAATCGATTTACTTGGTTCGGAGCCTGTGTTGACTCCTACTCCAAGGCACACGGTCGTTGACCGTTTACTTTGGGCAATTCTATATACGTGCAAAATTGTTTACAAAGATTACAAAATTAAGTACAGTAAACAAAACACTCTTTTTACCGACGTCCGGAGTAGATCGAATATTTCGGGGCAGCAGGACGTCGTCGGCTCGAGTTGGAAGGATTTCGGGGCGCAGCGTTAGAGCAGAAGAGCGTAGAGACGTCGAGTGAATTGATGTTGGAAGCTTGGGGTCGAGGGCCCTTTATATAGGGCCTGGGGGCGCCCGGGATGTCGGGGGCGCCCCCCACGTGGCCTTTGATCCGCCAAAGTCTCGGTCGCGTCTGATCCTCTGGATCCGCTTTGACCGGGGCGCCCGGAGGACTAGGGGCGCCCGGATTGACCGGGTCAAATTTTATCCGCTTGGCTTCGAAGGCTTTTGGTTCGAGGTATGCGCATGGGGGCGCCCGGGACGCTGGGGGCGCCCGGGACGCTGGGGGCGCCCGGGAGCACGGGGGCGCCCCGAATATGAACTGTCGAAGCCACTTTGCATTTGTTGTGTTTGGTGTTCACCTTGGGGGCGCCCGGGACACTCCGGGCGCCCTGGTCAGCAGTTGCCTCACTCCTTTGAGGCACTCTGAGCTGCAGACTCACGTTCCTTCGGTCCTGCATCCAGGGTTAGTCCAAAACACAATAATATAATAAATTATTAGATTTATACAGCCTTAGCTGTCTTGGTTCTGACTTTGGGCCTCCTAAATGGAGCCCTAGGTCGAACCGACGCCTACTGTTCCCTCGACGGGGAACGCGTCCTCACCTACTCCTCTCGGGAGAATTTACCTGATGCCAACCGCTCCTTTGGTTGGACTTTTGCCTGACAGTCCTTTGTCAGGGCTTGGATGCCGAGCTGTCCTTCGCCCGGTGCCTAGCAGTCCTTCGCTAGGGCTTTTTACCCTGGCATTCCTTCGCCAGGTGCCTAGCATTCCTTCGCTAGGGCTTGGATACTGGCAGTCCTTCGCCAGTTGCCTAGCAGTCCTTCACTAGGTCTTTGTATCCTGGCAGTCCTTCGCCAGTTGCCTAGCAATCCTTCGCCAGGGCTTGGATACTGGCAGTCCTTCACCAGTTGCCTAGCAGCCCTTCGCTAGGACTTGGTGACTAGCAGCCCTTCGCTAGTTGCCTAGCAGCCCTTCGCTAGGACTTTGCCTGCACACTCGAGTAACAATGTTAGATCACCAATAAACTTAACTTTGAATCCTTTGCCAATATCAAAACAAGGTTCGATATGGTGCTTTCTGCACCAACACTATCAAGGTTTGTAAGAGATTTCTCCGCATATGTCAAATGAGAAAATTATAGTGGCCAAATAGAAGAAAAATTAAAGAACTCTGCATGCTCAAGTAATTCTCAAAGTTCAAATTATGAAAATTTTTATGGAGGCCAAAACTGATATATTAGGAATTATAAGTAACAAATTATAAAAGTACCCAAAAATTATATTCCACCTAAATTTTTGATAAACTCAGTAGGTAGAAATTTATATTGGATTCCTAAATCAATCATGAATTGTTAAAAAAAAATTTTGCATGCTAAAAATTAATTTAATTCTGTTTTATTGACATCTTGATATTTTTATTTTGAAATTATTTTTGGATTATAATTATTTTTAAATTTTTTAGTGATAAAGATCAGTTATATCTATCTATAGAAAATTTTTGACATTTTTTTTACTACTAAAGTATTTTTATAAATTTTGGATTAAAAATTGAATTTTTAATTTTAAAAATACTTCAAACTGTGAAAAATTGAATTTGTTTGTAGGCTAACGGTTAGATTTTGAATTTTCCAAAAATTTATCACCATTATTAAGTCCAAATTCATTTTCTTAGCATTTATTTCAACGCAATTTATTTGAGGAGTGGGAAGGTTGCATCAACTCAAAATAGTCCAAGAGTTGAATTTTCTGAAAACAGGGAAGCACCTTCATTTCCAGCCCAAAACAGCCCTGAAATCACTCCAAAATTAGTTGATTCCACCCCTAGCCCGTGCTCAACTCCCTCATCAAGCAATCCTATAATTTTGGTGGAAAATGAAGCACAAATCAGCCCCGAAACAGATTTTACAGCAACTACTTCAAGTGGGGCAGCAACTCACAAATCAGCTCTTTCATCTTCGGTTCAAGAGGAAGAAATTAGGGTGCCATTGCCCTTTCCACAGCGGAAATCTCAAGCCAAAAGACAAGTGGAGGAGGAGAAAACCAAAGAGTACAATGAGCTGGTAAAACTTTTTAGCAAAGTAGAAATTAATGTACCCTTGTTGACCATGATTAAACAGATTCCTAAATATGCAAAGTTCGTGAAAGATCTATATGTTCACAAGAAGAAGCTTAAGGAAAATGAGTTGGTCAGCATGGGGAAAAATGTTTCATCACTCATCCATGCCATACCTCAGAAATGTGAAGACCCTGGCATGTTTATCGTATCTTGTGAGATAGGGAGCACCACGCTACATGATGCCATGCTGGATTTAGGAGCTTCCATTAATGTCATGCCCAGGACGATCTTTCATATGCTTGGCATTGGCCCTCTACAGCCCACTGGAGTTGTGATTCAGCTAGCAGATAGAAGCCAGACCCATCCGGCGGGAGTTATTGAAGATGTTTTGGTAAAAGTGAAGGAGTTGATTTTCCCTGCAGACTTCTACATTCTAGACATGGAAGGAGAGTATCTTGCACGTAGATCCCACTTATCCTTGGAAGGCCTTTTCTGAAGACTGCTAGAACAAAAATTGATGTATATGCTGGCACACTATCGATAGAGGTGGGAGACACAGTAGTCCAGTTTAGTATTTTCGATGCAATGAAGGACCCTAGGGGAGATCACTCTATTATGAGCATAGACACCGCAGAGGAGACTGTTGAGGCACAGTTCATTGCTGATGATGGTGCGTTGGACATAGTGGGAGGAGCTTTGATTTCAGAGGAAGGTGAGGAGATAGATGGAAAAGCATGCGACAGCCTTGATTTCAAAACTGAAGCTTTACCGGATTTTTCTTATTTTTTTATTTTGTGATGATACTGCTATTGATAGTCCCAATCTTTTTAATAAGGTTGTTGCAGGTATTACGAAGGAGGCATGCACAGGAGATGATTCTACAGGTGTAGGGGATTGCACAGAGCCCCAGGGACCATCACCATTTCCAGAAAGTGTAGGGACTTGCATGATGGGAGCAAGTACCCAAGGATCACCTATTCCAGTTGAATGTCCACCAGAATTTGAGCCTGAGATGGAGGTATTTCTTGTAGAACCAACAGACATTTTTCAGCATGATCAGGTAAGTATTTCTCCTTTTCCTTTAGAAAATTTCAGGGAGATGTCTAGAATTGCACGTGAAGCATATATTGATACATCATTTGTGAAAAATAATTATGGAAATTCTTTAAAGGCACCCAGGCTTGATTTTATTCATGGCTATGATATTCTTGAGATAGATATGCTAAAACTGATTGTGAAAATTTTTTAGAAGAGCCTGAAATTGAAGTTGTTTATTGTGAAGAATCTCTTGTTATTTCTTATGCTGAAATTGAGTGTGACAAACTTATGGAGGTACCAGAGATTGATTTTATTGACTGTGAAACATTTCTTGATATACCTTATGTAGAAACTGCTTGTGAAAAATTTACTGAGGTACCAAAAATTGATTTTATTGGATGCGATGCATTTTTGGATACATTTTATGTAGAGATTGATGGTATTACACTTTTACCTTACCCTACACGCATGAGAAAGGTTTTACATGGTTTTGCAGGGTCCCAGAGATTTCTTGAGTGGGTACTCCATCTAGACAGTCTTCAACCTCCTGGAAGGTTTTCCAAAAAGAATAAAGAGGGAGGAGATGATCTTACTTTAACTCATAGCACTCCACCTCTAAAATGGATGTTGAACATTAATCATCCACGGCCACCTGAACATTTTGCTGTCAAGTTTAAGTGTGGGGGAGTAATGCAAAATAAAATTGAGCAAATGAAGGAAACTTTTTCAGCTACCCCTACTCCTCCACTACCACGATGAAGATTATTTCTTGATAGACTCCGACCGCCAGAAATAAATGGGAGTTTCTTCTTTCTTATATTTTCTTTCATTGCATGTTTCATTTTTATGTTTTCAAGAAGTAGAATTTTCTTTTAAAAGAGTCTTTGTTAATAAATGCATGAATAGAGTAGAATGAATAAATAGACATTGTAAATATCATGTTATTTCTTTTGGCACTTTTTCTTGCATGACTAGGAATAAATGTATCCCTTTAGGTTATTTTCATGGCATTTTAGAGTCTTTTGAAAATAAATTAAATTTGGTTGTTAAAACTTTAGATTTGAGCTCATGAATGAAATTTTGGATGCTTGAGTACTACTTGGTCATGAATTCTTGATTGAGGACTTGAGATGAATTATTTGTACCTAGTGAGGATTAGTCTTATTTTTGTGACACATACATGTGATTGTACTCTAGAACTTGCTTAGGTTCTTTCAAAACCATATTTCAATGATTGGATCACATCTATAGAGGCTAATAAATTTGTTTACCTTTCCATATCAATTCTTGACAATAATCATATTCATTCTATTTTTCTTTCCTTATCTTCTACTCT
The DNA here is from genome assembly GCA_024364735.1 of Boesenbergia rotunda. Classification (NCBI taxonomy): domain Eukaryota; kingdom Viridiplantae; phylum Streptophyta; class Magnoliopsida; order Zingiberales; family Zingiberaceae; genus Boesenbergia; species Boesenbergia rotunda. The sequence continues at coordinate 137,145 of JAGFNQ010007019.1, read as the reverse complement.
TAACCATATTTTTCTATGGACTTGTTGTTTGGGGATGTTCTTTGATGTTATTTTGCCCGAGACAGACAAATGATTAAGTGTGGGGGAGTGGCTAGTGTTTTGGAATCAATTCTCATCAAGAAAGTACTTCATTTTGGAAGAAAAAAGAAAAAAAGAGGAAAAGTGGCCATTTTAGTTGAGCTTGGTGGCAAGAATAAGTGGGAATTCAGTTGTGAATTTGAATTGGAATGGTTCTTTCATAGAAACACTTGTGTAAAGTCTGAATTGAAGTTGTACAATGGAGGAAATCTGTGCCAAACAGAGAGAAAAAAAATTCTGAATTTGAGACTGATTTAAGCTGAAATCAATGCAAGAATAAGTGTAGTTGGAATGATTTGAGCCGGAAATTCTGAACGGCATTGCAAGGGCAGATGTGAATTCTGAAGCTGAAAAGTTGTTGTTGAATCTGTAAAAAAAAAAAATTCAGATTGGAATGTTTGGAAGAATTAAGATTGTGTTTCCATACAAGCAATTTGGTATCAAATTTTTGACTGAACTTGATTTTCCGAGCTGTGAAATGGGGAAGTAAGTACTAGAAGTCGTTGAACACATCCATTACTGATCAAAAGAAGGTGGCTGATTGGGTTCTCAGAAAAAAAAAATAGGAACTTGCTGTGAAGTGCCAAAGCTAAAGGAAAAATGGAGTGTATCAACTCATTGGGTGAAGCATTCCAACTCAACAATACGATTGATGTTAATTGCTGTTAGGAATCAGAGAATTGAAGGAAAAAAAAGAATTGATGTTAATACCGTGGAGCTGGAAATTGAAACAGAAAAAAATGAAAGAGTGTGCCAACTTGAAAAGGTTAAGTATCAAGAGTAAGTTGTAAGAGTTAGTTGGTGGAGGTTGTATGTGGAGCATCTAAGTCTTTAATTGTTGTTTGATGTTTCAAGTTCTCTGATACAAACTATGAGCCGAAATGATCCATTAGAGGATTTGAGATCAAAAACAGAAAAAAAAACAGATTGAAAAAAAAATAGAAAAAAATCAAAGAAACAAGTGGCATCCAATTGAACTTTTGGCACCATAAAATTAGTGAAGATGTTCTCATCAGCACCCATGTTTTGCTCCATTACATTCTGAATTTAATAGAGAAAAGAAAAAGAAAACAAAATCAGAAAAGAAAAGAGAAGGAAACAAATTGGCACGCAAGATGGAAAATTGGCACAAAGGAGTTGATGAGGCTTTTTCATCAAATTTTTGAAGGGCAATGCCAATGTCTCATTCTATTACACTTTTGATTTCATTATGTGGACTGAAAGGAGGGCAAAGTGCATCAAAAATATCCTTGGGCATTCAAGTCTTCCACTCATTCAAATTTGCTATTCACTTGGCTTTTACTTCATTTTTACCATTTCATATATCTTTCTTTTGTTTGATGATTTTCTGTAGATGTAGATCTAAATCATGAATAATGGTGGAGAGTAGATAATAAGCAAGCCTATGGTAGTGCAAAAAGCATGTGTGTATGAGTGAGCTCCATTTTCATCATGTACTTAGAACTTAGGAAGAGAGCTACCAAAAGTTTCCCTTGAAAGGCTTAGTGAGTAAATTCATCTCAATGAATCATGAAGGTTGAAATTGCTAAGTTGTTGATTTAAGGACAAGATACTAATCCATAGAGCTTAGATTTTTTAGAATTAACAACCCTAAGTAATTTCTTTTCAATTGCTTCTACATATGTTTGAGAAAAACTAGGGGATACATATTTAGTACTTTTCGTGAGACGCTCAAGCTTAAGTATGGGGGAGTTGATAAGTATCATTTTATTGATCATTTCATATGCTAAAATCTGTGTTTGACCCATATTTTACTTGCGTAATGGTGGATTTACCCTAGGTTTTAGGATTTACATTCATTTTGGACTTAATTGTAAACTTTGATATTTTTGAATTGTTTTGTCACAAAATTGTTGATCTACTTTTGTAGGCTTGGAAGGATCATGGACCTAAGTCAAGTTGGGTCAAAGTTGAGTCAAAAGTGGACTGGATCAAGTGGTCAAGTGTCGACTAATATGGACCGTCCGATGCAAGAACGGTTAGATTTAGACCATCTGAGAACTTCTTATCAATCCGAGTTGGGATTAAGGTTAATCAAGCGATCAGATCAAGATCTGAAAATTTCATCCAAATCAGAGATCATCTGGTCGTCAGATCAAGCTCAGGAGGATCTAGACCATCCATTCAAAGATCAAGGTGATCTGAACCATCCATTGTGAATCTAGCAGATCCGAGCTACCCCGAGGATGATCCTAACCCTTGATCATGATCTGGGAAGTTTGAGCCAAATCGGACGAAGATCAACCGTTGGATGAGCTTTGAACAATCTCAGCCGTCCAAATTAAATTGCATAAGTTTAAAAGGGAAATTCCCTCCGCAGACAGGGATCACGTCTTCTTCGCCAGTTCGTAGCTCAGTTCCTCGTTTCTTCACTTGTTCTTCATTTTCTGCAAGTTTTCTGAATCAGAGGGCGTGATCACATCGTTTTCGATCCTTGATCCAGATCTGGATCGCTGGAAGATCTTCCTGTGAGGAATCCAGCTCACATTTGGTCAAAAACAGAGATGGTTGAGGGTTTCTCCAGATCTGTGAATTGATCGCCTTGGTCTCGTTTTGTGCCACTTCACATCCATCTGAGCTAGCCTGAGGGTCCTCGGCTGAGCTCTGATCATCTCCAAATCATCATCGCCATCCTACATGATCAGATCAAGGAGATCGGTTGCTGATTTCAGCTTTGAGCAGAGTTGGGTTGGATCACTTCGCAGAGCTTGATTCCCAGCGATTTGTGGAGCTTAGGGGTTCGAGGCTCACTCTTGTGTGACGGCAAGAAGATCTGGAGCTCAGGGGAGGAATCGATGTTTAGTTTCTTATTGTATTTCTGTTATAGACTGTAATTTCAATTTCTGTGAGCCAGTTCTGTTCATGATTTCTTATCAGCTACTTTAGTTTCAAGTTCTGAATTGTTTTAGCTTCAATTGTGTTTCATTCTGCAAGTTTAATAGCTAGGGAATGTGTTTAGTGCACAATTGCTTTTAAATTCAGTTTTCTCAATAGTTCAATTTATGTGAAACAGATTTCTTGTTAGCGTATCAGCCTATCTCATGCGGCGTATCAGTCTTTCTCTGTAATGTTCATTGATAGTTTCTAGATTCCATGCCAAATGAACTTCCAACTCTTTTTAAGTTTTTCTGAATTTAGATTTGTGACTTGAATTCAGTTTGCATTGGGTAGTTTCAGCATTTAACCTGCTGTTTCATTTCTACAATTTTCAGATTGTAGCTACTGATTTGGTATCAAATTAAGCTCTAGTTCCTTCGAATCTTTTCAGAAACTAGATTTGTGTCCTCGACTTAGTTGTTTGTTTGTTCTGTTTTTGAATTGTAGCTGCATTCCTAAATTTGGATTCTACCCTATTGCATTTCATTTCTGCAATTGATTCATTTCGCAAAGTAGTTGGGCTTTGAATTGTTATTCCACAGTTATTTGCTTTTGCAGTCATTTGCATTTGAAATCTATAGTAGACTTGTTGCTCCAACTTCCTTTGCTTTACATCAGTTTGTTTGTTCTGCTTTCAGTTCAGTTTTGGCACATAAGTATTTTCCTGTGTATCAAGTTGTTCAACTTAGCACTTTGTATCAAAAGCATGCTTGGACACTGATTTTTATCAAGCAAAAGGTTGTTTTTAGTGTGCTATGGTTCTTGAAAACATCTAATATTACATTCGGCCATTTCTGAACATTTCTTTGCATCTACTTGCTTCTAAAAATTGTATCTAGCTCATGTTGAGTTTATTCAAGGTTTGAATTCTGAATTCCGTAGCTAGTATTTGTTTCAAGTTCGTTGGTTTCGAAAATTACCAGCATTGTTTTTATTCATCTTTTTAGCTTCTGATTTGCAATTTGATATCGTTTGTGTTTTGCCCAAATTTGATTTAGCTGTCTTGGTAGATTAAGTTCTCATTGGTTAAGTTCATAAATTGCATTTCCCTTGTTTAGTTCATTGAGTTAAGTTTTTTTTCCCTTTTCATTGAATTGTCATTTCTGATTGAAATCAAACCCAAGCTTTATTTGAAACCCAAAAATATCAACGATACATTAACTCGAGCACGAATCGAACAACTTGAACTAGCCCTAGGAAAAATACGACCTGTGGCTCCTTTACTACGCTTTTATTCTTTGATTGCAAAAAGGGTTTCCAGTTTACAAATATTCTAAATTTGAGACCCACTTTCGTGACACCTAGTTAGCGGTCATCATGGTACTACTCAAGGAGTTAGAGGTTGATTAATTAAAATTGTCAGAAATTTAAATTAATCAACGGGCATTCAATATCTTAAACACGGGGAGAAATTGTACTCATAATAGGTGGAGCCCATATGTAAATATCGGGGTTGGTGAGGTGATTCAATGAAGGGTCTTTAGTGGAATGACTCCTCATTAATGGATCGGGTTTGGATCCATTAATAGGCCAAGACCCAACTCCTCCTCATGGTCCCTATTGTAGCCCTATAAATACCTCATAGGAGTCATGAAACAAGGCTAATCAATCATCAAGGAAAAACCCTAAACCCTCTCCTTCTCTCTCTCTCCCTTCTCTCTCCTAGGTCACGGCGTGGAGGAGAAAACCTTACGTTTTCTTCCTCCTCTTCCCTTCTCTCCCTCTCTAGCTGGTGGCCAGAAAACACAAGGCATGGAGGAGTTGTTTCCTCCTTTGTGGTGCATGGCAGCAACAAGGAGGAAGGGCGGTCGGCGATTGGAGAGGGTGGTCCTCTTGGCTTGAGGTGGTCGGCGCCGGTGAAGGAGGAAGGAGAGGCCATCGGTAGGGATTGAAGAAGGATTCTCTTCTTCTAGTTCTCTTCCTCTCTTGTGCGAGATCATCCAAGGAGCAGATAGAGGCTTGTCGGCAGCAAGAATTACCTTCTTGCGGCACCGACGGTGAGGAAGGAAGAGGAGGGTCGGCGGCGGGTTTTTGGGACTTCATCTTCCTATTCTTCTCCACCTCAGCCTCTTGTGGCCGGCAAACCTCGGGCTTGGTGATGGCCGGCGGCACAAGTTGGAGGTGGAGGTGTTGGCCGGCCGAAAACCCTAGGCTTAAGGTTTTTGTTGGTGCGTGGACGAGAGAAGAAGACAGTGGTATGGGTGGACCCTTGGTGACTCCGGGTCTTGGTAGATCGTCGCCCACACGACGTCTAAAAGGGGAGGGTCATACGATAGAAGATCGCGAGGTAACGAGAGGTATATCTCTCTTACGGCTCCTTGTTTTCTATTGATGCATGTGGTTGATTAATTATTGATGTTATTAATTATATGTTAATTAATTGTAATAATTAAACATGTCATGGACCCCGAAGATAAACACAAAAATCGGTGATCCGCTCGTCATCTTTTCCGCGGCCAATTGGTTAGGCGAGTTACAAGGCCTAACTATCAAGTTTGGCTAAGTTGTAACTCGAACCAATTAGTACGGCGACGAGACAGTCGTTCGGGAGATAGGTTTCCATTCGGATTAAATTTTTAATCCGTAAACATGGAGAGATCTCTCATGGACGACCAAGTATTTGCTTAGAAAGCCCGCCAAGCCATACCCATCAACTGGTATCAGAGCTGAGGTTTTCGATTTTGTGTGTTTAGGATTCGATTACCTTTTGCACATTATCATATATTTTATTTTTGCTAGATAATATGTGGATGTGCGTAGGCTAACTCTTTGTTGCAGGCACTAGATTCCAACTATTATGGCTTAAATAATTTGTGTGTGATTGGATTGTGCATTATTATAATTATTTGAATCCTCGGGGTTGACGAGGCTAAATAGGTATTTAATTTTTGTAATTAAATACGGCACATGTTTAGCCGAGCTTTTAATTTACTTTCGATCTAGATTATATGTACACTCCTTTGTGGAGTATAAGATCAATGGATGTAAATAAGTAGCTTATCATCTCGGCTCGGAGATCCCTTCAATGGTGGCCTGCGCATGGTGTAGGGAGGAGCGGACGAGGTGGTGACACGATTGGAGGCGTATTGGAGACCAAAGCCGTGATAGTTGGAAAAATTTAGAATTTTTCTTATTTATTGTTTTGGTTTATGTGCTTACCGTGTGTGTGAATGAAAATTCCTCATTATAAATAACTAAGTGGGAGAGGGACCCTAAGGGTCTCGCGGCCTCTATTACTAATTTGACAAGTGATGCAAACAAGTCTGCGCATCTCTGAGTGCCTTCCTCCCCATCGGATGGGCTTGTTCTACGGATCACTGGGTCAGATATGATTATAGAAAATTGTTAAGGAGTGTGATTTTCCCCATTGGAAGACACATAATCCGAGATAAATTTCTTAGAATCGTGTAATGGTAAACATTTAGATGCAAATAATAGTATCCTCCCCATCGGAGTCACTACTATTATTTGTAGGGCTGAAGATGACAACTATTAATTTTATTTGTCAGAAAGTTAGGTTGACAAGATAATAAAATTAATGGGTAAAATCTCCTCTTACAAATGAAGAATTCGTATACGTTCACACCATCGTGGCATGCGAAATTCTCGGTGTTTTGAGGTGTTGGTTGATTTCAAATTTATTGTTTTGAGGAATCAATATGGTTTTGAAATCTAAAGTTGTGATTATTGTGATTCTCAGCTATATTCAAAATGGATCTAGACCCACTTGATTTAATTCTAAGAGAAAACTAACTTAATGCCCCTAATAATAAAGATTGGGAATTAAATCTGGACTCTGTCTCAATTGCCAAGGAATCCAATTGTGATCTTGTCGAGTTCTGTGCTGAAAAGCCCAGCGTGATTAATGATGAAGAGGAGATAGAATATTTTAGGCAGTGGTTAGAAGCAGACGAGATGGCTCAGAGTCATCAACATCAGACTTCTTCCATTACCAGTGATAAAACATCCAATCTTGACGAACTCTTCGGACATCATAATCGGGCCGCTAGGCAAGAGGTCATGAGAAACTTGACGACAACCACCATGATTGAGGGCATGCCCGTAAGGGAACATGTTCTCAAAATGATGGCTTGGCTAAAGGAGATGGAAATCCTTGGAACAGAAATCGATGGGGAAACCCAGGTCAATCTCATCCTCCAATCTCTACCAAAGAGTTTTGAGAAGTTTCGCCTAAGCTACAATATGAACAAACGTACACATTCGTGGGCGGAACTTCTGATAGAACCCCAGGCGGCAGAAGGGTTTTCTCCTCAGAGTTTATATACTTTCATTGCTCAAGGGGTTCTACTTCTAAACCGAAAGGCAAGAAGAAGAAGAAGAAACAAGTTGGGGCAAAGAAAGTGGCTGGATTACAGGGACCTCAGGGTGGCGTGAAGAAGCTGAAAGGCAAGTGCTTTGTTGGATCTTGTACGGTTGCTAGAGGAGGGGTGAATAGCACTTTTTTTATTCTTCTTGTACCTACGTTGTTAGTTGCGCAAGTGAAAACAATAATAATGAAAACAAACAACGCTAACAAGAACGATTTACTTGGTATCCACCCCTAAGGGTGACTAATCCAAGAATCCTTCGGTGGATCACTCCCCGGATAACCTCCGGCTAGCCCTTGTCGCTCCTTGTGGGTGGAGAAAACTCGCCACAGCACCTCGACAATACCTGAGCACCAAGACTACTATTTGATCTTTAACCAAGACCAAATTCGTCAAACCTTTCAGCTAACACGAATTCCTCTTAAATAGGACTCGGGCTGAAACCCTCACCGCCAGTCAACTGCTCCCAGGGCAGTCAACTGGTCCCACTGAAAATCGACCGTTGCAACCCCAACGCTCGAATTTTCAGCCAACTCACCAGCCGCTACCAGTCGACTGCTCCCAGGGCAGTCGACTGGTCCCCAGCCAAAAACTCTGTGAGTTTTATCAGTCAACTGCCCCAATGGCAGTCGACTGGTCCACTCACACACCTAGGGTTTCCCTTCCCGAGTACACTTCTCTCAGCACTCGAATCCTAGGATTTCTCGAGTACAATCACACAGCACTCGTACCCTCACGACTCAACTGACTCCTCATCAGCAGCCTCGACTATTGCCTTTGCACCCTCTTCATCTTCGGCTCCCGTCTCTCGGATGCACGCAAGCCTCCAGCTTGCCTCCATGCCATCCTTCACGCATGCCTTGAAGTCCGCGCCCCTCAGCTCATTGTCCCTGCTCTCCATAGTCCCTCAGGTGCGCACACAAGCCCACAGCTTGTCTCCATGTAACCCTTCACTGTACCAAGGTCGTCCAGCTAAGCCAATATGTGTAAACCTGCAATCCTGCACACTCAATTACACATATTAGTACACAAGAGAAAGCCTAACTTAAACCCTTTGCCCAAACATCAAAACTCATGGTCACTCCGGACCATAGATTGCCTTAACAATCTCCCCCTTTTTGATGTTTGGCAATACATTTAAGTTAGGGAAACCAAATAGTAGTCAATAGCAATAACAATGCTAAAACAAACAACTGGACTTACGTTGCCAAGGCTCCACCTTGGACTTACACCGCCAATGCATATGCCAATGCACACAATCATGGATCCTATCCCAAGGCATACTACACACCTAACCCTCTAAGTTAGGACTTTTCCACACCTAACCCTCCAAGTTAGGACTTTTCCACACCTAACCCTCCAAGTTAGGACTTTTCAACACCTAACCCTCCAAGTTAGGACTTTTCACCAAAACCGGGCTTTTTAAAGCTTCTCCTAAGCTCCCCCTACATTGGACTTACAAAGGCTTTTTAAGAACCCCACCAAGGTCCCCCTTACGCCAAAAATGGAGCAATCATGCTCCCCCTTAATCTCAGCTCCCCCTAAACCTAGGGTTTCCTGCAAAGGTGTGTTTGGTTTCCCAAATTAAACCCAACACTTCTCCCCCTTTGCCTAACATCAAAAAGAACCCAACAATATCCCAATTATTGGTTCTTTTAATCCCCAATAATCCTAAACACAGTGTACTGGCCCCCCATACACTCATTTTCCATCATTTGGACCCAAATCAACGGCTGGATACCCAATCCAGCCCTGACCAGTCGACTGCCCCCCAGGGCAGTCGACTGATACTCTGAATATCAGCTTTTCTGGCCAATTTCAGAAATGCGTCAGAAATTCCACAAACCTCCAAAATTTGCCAAATTTTGTGGAGAAGTTTGTAGTACCCATACCTACTTGGGAAAAATATATTTCACCATGTATTTATCACCATTCCCAAGTTTGACACAAAATCTAAAAAATTTCCTATGAAAATTAAGGCAACTAGGAGGCAACCTCCCCCTTAATCTATGCCTTCTCTCAATTTTCATTTTTCCAAGGTGAAGTTCTTCCCAACTTAACACCATGACACCGGTTAAGTTCTACCCAACTTAACACCCAAGTTCTTCCCCCTTTGACACTATCAAAGGATTGCCCCCAAGCAATCTTACCCCTCGTGCCAAAAAGAACTCAACAAAACCTTTAAAAGTTTAAAAGTTTGCAAGCACATTTGCTAGGATATACCCTATCCTAGAAAAGTATGGTTTCATGAAAAGTACCAAATGTGCTTGACTTTTGATACATCCTCTAATTTCCTTTAAAATGGACATTTTGTATCAATTTTGAAATCTACTCATGATTCCTTGTGTTTGCCAACTCTAACCAATATTAATTTACACAAGGAATTGTCCTCAACTTCCCTTTTTATCTCTTATCCTTAGATACATATGTACTTATCAATCTTCCCATCAAGCATTTATCATTTACTATCATCCATTGAATTTAAAGCACTCATCAAATTTCCTTAAATTCCATGATATCCATATAGCCTCATTTCATATAATCACCATTAAACCATGAGGCAAGCCTTTATTCAAAGAGTATAATCAAGGATCTTAATTTAACGTCATATTCTATCGTCCAATAGCCTTTTCATCTTAACCCTTATGGATCAGTCGACTGCCCCTAGGGTAGTCGACTGCTAAAACGAACAGAAGGTTTTCTGAGTAAGATCAGTCGACTGCCCCCTAGGGCAGTCGACTGATACCTGAATTTCAGGTTTTCAGTCCAAATTCAAAAATGCCTAAATAATTCCACAAATCTCCAAAAAATCTGAAATTTTATGGAGAGATTTGTGAAACCTATATCTACTTGGGAAAAATATGTTTCCAAACAAATGTACTCCAAATCCCAAGATTGACACGAAACTCAACTTCTCCTAAATTTTATCATTTAAGCTTCTCCCAAAAGTCCTAATTGTGGTTTCTCCTCAATGTTTCTTCTTATCCTTGATCATAGTTCATTTCTATCATTGAATTATATGGTATTCACACACTAAAGCCTAATTTGATCCAATATAACCCTATTTTCACCTTTTTCTCCCTAAAACTCCTTTTAATGTGCCACTTTTCTAGGATTAAGGCTTACCCAAGTCTTCCAATCCCTTTTTGGCACATTTCCTAGTCCACCTAGACTTCCTAGAGAACCTATTTCTTGAGATTCATTTACCATGGACTCTAAAGGTTCCTAGAGCTCCCCCTTGAGCTCTTAGCCCTAGCCACCTCCCTAGGTGACTCAATCCACACTATGCCACATCGGTGAGCCCCTGGTGATTCTTGGCCTACAAATCTAACCTTCTTAACCTTGGGCACCTTGTCCTTGGTTAAGTCATTTTTTTTTACCTTTTGATGGCACTCCCTTGCCATCCTTGGACTTCTCCTTCTTTCCATAATTGTATGCCTCCCCAGCATACTTCTTTTTGTTGGCATTGGAGATCTAGACCGGTATCCCAAACCTGATATATCATAGTTGGGTTTTATACTACCCAACACCATGTCTAAACCCTTTGATCCAATCATGAATCTTTCTAGGGCCTTTTCCAATGTATCAAGTCTTGCCCTCAAGGCTTGATTTTCCCTTTCCAAGTTTCTAAACTTAGTGTCCACATGTCCACTTTGGACATTCCTAGACCTACCCTCCTTTATAGGCACATTCCTTCCCTTCTTGGGATTAATGTCATGATCCTTAGGTCTAAAGGTCTTTGGTTTTTCATGATGCATGCTTTTCCTAGGGTTTTGATCTACCTTGTTAACCCTAGTCCTATCATTATATTTAAAACTATGATTGTGCACAAGTAAGTAATTTTTATTAATCCTAGCATGTATGGAGGAATAATTAACATTATTTTTAATATACATGGAGGAACTCAAATTTGAATTATATTTTAATTTAAAGTTAGGGATTACCTCCCTTACCCTTGGAGCTCCCTCTTGATGTGATCTTTGCTTCTTCCTTTCATCTTTCTCCCATCTCCTCTAGTGTCCTAATTTCTTTAGCTCTCCTTTTCTTGGACACTTGGTGTGGTAGTGTCCTAGCTCTCCACATGTGAAGCATCGAATTTTTCTTTTTTTCTCTTGGGCTTCTCCAATCCTACAACCCACATTAGATTTAAGAGAATTTGAAATGGGTTTGGATTTTACCTCCTTTTTACCTAGTGGGCACTTGTCCTTGTAGTGCCCCTTTTCATTGCATCCAAAGCATGTGATATGGTCCTTTTTCTTTGCTTTGGCGGAGGTGGAGGCTAGGTTAACTTCTTCTTCAATCTTGGATGAAGTGGATGCTTCCTCTTGTTCCGGCATTGACGAGGGTCTCTCCTCCCCCTCAATTTTTGAATTTGACACCTCCTCTTCTTCTCTTGATGAGGTTGATGATCTCTCACTCTCTTCTTCCTCACTTGAAGGTGTAGATAATTCAATTCTCTCCTCTTCTTGAATCATGGAGTTTATTTCATTGGAATCATCTATTAGTTGGACTCGTGTAGGATTTTCATGGAATTCGACCACCTTTTTCTATAGCTCATGTGCATTTGAATATTTTTCTACACCACTTAACACATTAGTAGGCAAAATGTTAACTAAAGTTGCAATTACCTTTTTGTTTGCCTTGGATTGATTTTGTTGTTCTTGATTTCAATATCTAGGTCTAAGCTTCTTCCCATGCTTATCCTTTGGAATCTCGAAGGGCTCCTCAAGCACAATCCTAAGGTCCCACTCCATTCCAAACCATGTCTCTATTCTTGCATTCCAATATGCGAAATCTTCAAGGTCGTAGGGCGGTGGAGTGTAGATGTCATCCCCCAACTTATTTTCAATTTCCATCTTCTCTAGCTTGTGCCCTCTCGGCGATTAGTCCGACAAGAGCGGTTCTTCGCTCTGATACCACTTGTTGGATCTTGTACAGTTGCTAGAGGGGGGTGAATAGCACTTTTTCGATTCTTCTTGTACCTACGTTGTTAGTTGCGCAAGCGGAAACAATAATAATGAAAACAAACAACGCTAACAAGAACGATTTACTTGGTATCCACCCCTAAGGGTGACTAATCTAAGAATCCTTCGGTGGATCACTCCCCGAATAACCTCCGGCTAGCCCTTGTCGCTCCTCGTGGGTGGAGAAACCTCGCCACAGCACCTCGACAATACCTGATCACCAAGACTACTATTTGACCTTTAACTAAGACCAAATTTGTCAAACTTTTCAGCCAACACGAAGTCCTCTTAAATAGGACTCGGGCGGAAACCCTCGCCACCAATCGACTGCTCCCAGGGCAGTCGACTTGTCCCACTGAAAATCGACCTTTGCAACCCCAACGTTCGAATTTTCAGCCAACTCACCAGTCGCTACCAGTCGACTGCTCCCAGGGCAGTCGACTGGTCCCCAGCCAAAAACTCTGTGAGTTTTATCAGTTGACTGCCCCAATGGCAGTCGACTGGTCCACTCACACACCTAGGGTTTCCCTTCCTGAGTACACTTCTCTCAGCACTCGAACCCTAGGATTTCCCGAGTACAATCACACAGCACTCGTACCCTCACGACTCAACTGACTCCTCATCAGCAGCCTCGACTATTGCCTTTGCACCCTCTTCATCTTCGGCTCCCGTCCCTCGGATGCACGCAAGTCTCCAGCTTGCCTCTATGTCATCCTTCACGCATGCCTCGAAGTCTGTGTCTCTCAGCTCATCGTCCTTGCTCTCCATAGTCCCTCAGGTGCACACACAAGCCCGTGGTTTGTCTCCATGTCACCCTTCACTGTACCGAGGCCATCCAGCTAAGCCAATATATGTGTAAATCTGCAATCCTGCACACTCAATTACACATATTAGTACACAAGGGAAAGCCTAACTTAAACCCTTTGCCCAAACATCAAAACTCATGATCACTCCGGACCATAGATTGCCTCAACATGCTTCACGTGCAAGCAGTCTTGACATTGGAAGGCGGATTATCCCCGCCGTCAAAGGAATAATTCAGGTATATCTTTTTCTTTTATCGTTGTAACATGTTTAGCGGTGATATCTACCGGTACCTGGTGTGTAGATACGGATGTCACTAATCATGTCTGCACTTCTTTGCAGGAGTTCCAGAAAATCCGACGACTAGCTGAGGAAGATCACTATGGGATATGCTACGGAGATGGCTACTATTGCAATGGGAGTTATTTATTTGTCTTTAGATAGGAAAATAAAGTTTTGGTTTTAAGAAGATTGCTTTTATGTACCTAATTCTTTAGAAAGAGCTCTGGTTCAGTTTCTGGAATAATAGATATTCTATTGCTTTTTGTTATGAAAAGTGGAATAGAAAGATTATCTATTTAGGAACATGGATAAGCAATTGTGCATTTTAGAACCAAAATCTCCCATGATGCAAATAGTAGTTTAAAGCTCATCATCTAACCAAAAAAAGAGAAAGGTTCCTTCCGAGATGAACCAAACATATCGTTGGCGTCTGAGGCCTGGTCTTATTAACCTTAGTAGAATTCAAAGGTTGATAGCCAATGGGTCCTTGGGTTCGTTGGTGGTGGAAGACTTCCCAACATTTGAATCTTGCTTGGAAGGTAAGATGACCAAGAGGCTTTTTAAGGTCATGGGATATAGAGCCAAAGATGTATTAGAGTTGATTCATTCTGATTTGTTTGGTCCTATATTTATCCAAGATAGAGGTAGCTTTGAATACTTTGTCTATTTTATAGACTATTATTCAAAGTATATGTACATTTACTTGATGCACCACAAATTTGAATACCTTGATGAGATCAAAGAATTCAAGGCTGATGTAGAGAAGCATCAAGGTAAAAGTATCAAGACACTACGATCAGATCGTGGTAGCAAGTACCTCTTGGGAAAGTTTAGGACTTACTTATTAGAGGCTGGGATTCAATCCCAATTGACTGCACCCGGTATGCCCCAACAGAAAGGTGCAGCAGTGAGAAGAAATAGGACTCTTATGGTGATGCTTAGGATGATGATGAGCTACTCCGAGTTACCGGATTCGTTCTGGGGATATGCTATGGAAACGGCAGCGTACATACTTGGTACCATCTAGGTCAGTACCCTCTACTCCTATAGAAATGTAGGATTGGATGAAAGTCTAGTCTAAGACAAGACATATTCAGATTTGGGGTAGTCCAGCACATGTGCTGAAGGGAGATACTGATAAGTTGGAATCTCGTAGAGAAGTGCGCTTGTTCGTAGGCAAACCTAGAGGAACGAAAGGTGGTTCTATAGTCCTAAGGATCAGAGGGTAATCGTTAGCACGAATACCCGATTCTTAGAGGATGACTATGTGATGAACCACAAGCCCATGAATAAAATTATTCTTAAGGGATTAAAAAGGGCACATTTTGACCTTAGTACCAACTATACAAGAGGAAATACCACAAGTCACTGCACCGAGTGTTACAGAAGATACACAAGTGGTACCTCGTCGTAGTGGGAGGGTTGTTAGTCAACCTGAAGGATTCATGTTCTCGGGAGAGTCTTTGGACTTGGTCCCTGGTAACCATGAATCAAGATCCCTAGACCTATGACAAGGAACATTCACTTTAATCCAGTCATATGGATTTGTTCAAAAGCCGAATGGGATCTGTGTATATAAGGTATGTGACGGAAACGTAGTGATATTCTTATACTATACGTAGATAATATTTTGTTGATTGGCAACAATAACAAAGTATTATCAGACGTAAGGGTATGGTTGTCCAAGCAGTTTGATATGAAAGACTTGAGAAAAGCGGGACACATCCTTGGGATCAAAGTTCTAAGGGATCACCAGAAAAGAATGTTGTGCTTATCCCAAGTTTCATATAAAGACACTGTCCTAGCTCGTTTTAGCATTAAAACTCCAAGAAAGGTTTGTTACCTTTCAAGCATGGAGTTCCTCTATCTAAGGAGATGTGTCCTAAAAACATCAAAGGAGATAGAGGAGATCAAGACAGTTCCTTATGTATTGGCTATAGGAAGCCTTATGTATGCTAGAAACGAGACTAGATATCTGCATTGCCGCGGGCATGGTTGGCAGATATTAGAGTAACCCAGGTCAAGAAAATTGGACTGCGATAAAGCATATACTAGTGCCTGAGAAGGACTAAGGATTATATGTTGGTTTACCGGGCAGACCAATTATTTCCTGTGGGTTATACAAATTCAGATTTCTAATCAGATAGGGACATGATTAAGTATTCCTCAGGGTTTTGTGTTTACTTTAGGAGGTGGAACCATAGTTTGGAGGAGTGTTGCGCAGCGGTTGCGTGGCGGACTCTACCATGGAAGCTAAGTATATGGCAGCCTCTGGGACGACCAAGAAAGCTATATGGTTCAGGAACCTTAAGATAGACTTAGATGTGATTCCTGGTTTGCCCAGAGCTATCACATTTTGTTGTGATAATAGTGGTACAGTTGCAAACTCGAAGGAACCACAAGTCCATAAGGTGAGTAAACACATAGAGCGCAAGTACCACCCTAGTGAGGAAAAGCTGTTGTTGCCTAGATTACATCAGAGGACAACCTGGGTAGATCATTTCACTGAGACCTTGATAGCGAGAGCTTTTAGGCATGTGGAGGATCAGGGAGTCAGATGTATGGTATTTTGAGGACAGCAGAGTCTTTTAGTATAAGTGGGAGATTGTTAGGATGTATACTAAAAGTCTTGCCTTTTGTATAGACATCTACATTTTGAAAAAGAATCACAAAATCACTAATGCATATTTATATTAGTATATGCATAAATGTCTGATACTTTGCATTGTAGATAACATGGTGTGTGGTGACACACAGAAGATCATGTTATCAGTCCCTTGCAGAGTATAAGTAGAGGCTCACAACCGAGATGGAGTTGGACAAACCATCAGGATGGTTGTAGTGTAATTAGGTGTGGTTTATCTTGATCATAGAATTACACTAGTGCACTTTGTGTGCATTGAGCATGACCAACATAGAGGTGATCCAATTTATATTGACTTTATAATTGGATCGTACCTCTATTTTATTATGGAGTACATGCTCTGAATCCCGATATAATAACGGGCACATGTACTTAATAGTTGTTTCTTTGATTTATCAATAGGCGAGATTTATTCTGCTAAATCGATAGGCTCGATAAGTTGGGAAATAATATTATTTACATGGTGCGCCGTTAATTATAGACGGAATCTGTGTCCTGGTGGGTCGAGATGATGATGCCCCCTTGATGAGCTCATAAGGTTCATCATGTTAAATCTTGCAAGTGGACTTGGTCCAACATGATGATAAGGTTGGGTGATACTAGTCAAGGAGCCAGAGGTTGATTAATTAAAATTATCAGTAATTTAAATTAATCAACAGGCATTCGATATTTTGAACATGGGGAGAAATTGTACTCATATTAGGTGGAACTTATATATAAATATGGGGGTTGGTGAGGTGATTCAATGAAGGGTCTTTAGTGGAATGACTCCTCATTAATGGATCGGGTTTGGATTCATTAGCAGGCCAAGACCCAACTCCTCCTCATGGTCCCTATTGTAACCCTATAAATACCCCATAGGAGTCATGAAACAAGGCTAATCAATCATTAAGGGAAAACCCTAAACCCTTCTCCTTCTCTCTCTCTCCCTTCTCTCTCCTCGTCTTCCCTTCTCTCCCTCTCTAGCTGGTGGCCGGAAAACACAAGGCAAGGAGGAGCTATTTCCTACTTTGTGGTGCACGGCAATAGCAAGGAGGAAGGGCGGCTGATGATTGGAGAGGATGGTCCTCTTGGCTTGAGGTGGTCGGCGCCGGTGAAGGAGGAAGGAGAGGCCATCAGTAGGGATTGAAGAAGGATCCTCTTCTTCTAGTTCTCTTCCTCTCTTCTTCCTCTCTTGTGCGAGATCATCCAAGGAGCAGATTATGGCTTCGGCGCCGACGGTGAGGAAGGAAGAGGAGGGTCGGCGGCGGGTTTTTAGGAAGAAAAAGAAGTTTATTCTCTCTTCTTCTTCCTTCTTCTTCATCTTCCTATTCTTCTCTATCTTAGCCTCTTGTGGCCGGCGATCCTCAGGCTTGTGGTGGCCGGCGACGCAAGTTGGAGGTGGAGGTGGTGGCCGGCCGAAAACCCTAGGCTTAGGGTTTTTGTTGGTGCGTGGATGAGGGAAGAAGATGGTGGTATTGGTGGACCCTTGGTGACTTCGGGTCTTGGTAGATCGTCGCCCACATGACGTCCAAGAGGGGAGGGTCATACGATAAACGATCGCGAGGTAACTAGAAGTATATCTCTCTTACGACTCCTTGTTTTCTATTGATGCATGTGGTTGATTAATTATTCATGTTATTAATTATATGTTAATTAATTGTAATAATTAAACATGTCATGGACCCCGAAGATAAACACAAAAACCAGTAATCCGCTCGTCGTCTTTTCCTAGACCAATTGGTTAGGAGAGTTACAAGGCCTAACTATCAAGTTTGGCTAAGTTATAACTCAAACCAATTAGTATGACGATGAGACGGTCGTTTGGGAGATAGGTCTCCATTCGGATTAAATTTTTAATCCATAGACATGGAGAGGTCTCTCATGGACGACCAGGTATTTGCTTAGGAATCCCGCCAAGCATACCCATCATGATATAGGTGCCCAAGTTCAGTTGTGTTATCAAGAAAAGAGTCATTTTTATGGTCGTTGCCATGAAGATAAGGTTTGACCAAATTCAGGAGCTTGTATCACATACAAGCGCCCGGGATGTGCCATGTCAGTAGCGGATAAGCTCTTCCGGGCTCTATAAATAGAGCCCTTCAGCTCATAATTATTCATTCATTCATTATAATTACTTCTCTAATTTTGTGCTCAACTGTTTGTACTATTCATTCATTCAACTTTGAATTCTTATTTTTTTTGTAATCAGAATTGATAAAACCGACATTTTCAAAAAATTTGTAATAAATTTTTTATTTTTCCTCAAAATTCATGCAATACCTTTGAGCTAGTTTTTTTCCGCACTACTAATCCAAGACCAAGTCTAGGTACATTTTTGGTATTTCTTTTGTGTACGAGGTTTATATTCAATGGCCAATCAAGAATGGAATAGTGCCCGTCTACCCCTATTCTCTGGTGAGGATTTCAGATCTTGGAAAAATCTAATGGAATCCCACCTGAAGGCCAATCTGGATTTATGGTTGATAATTCAAGCGGGGTTCACATTCCCCACAAAAGATGGAATATCAATCGCCTGGGACAAATTAGACGAACCAACTCTGAGGAAGATCGAGACTGATGCTAAGGCAATAGTAATCTTACAATGCGGCCTGACCAAAGAAGAATTGAAGCGGGTCGGATCCTTTAACTGTGCCAAAGAGATGTGGGAGAAGCTAATCAACCTACACGAA
This sequence comes from Boesenbergia rotunda, assembly GCA_024364735.1. Taxonomy (NCBI): domain Eukaryota; kingdom Viridiplantae; phylum Streptophyta; class Magnoliopsida; order Zingiberales; family Zingiberaceae; genus Boesenbergia; species Boesenbergia rotunda. The sequence continues at coordinate 118,475 of JAGFNQ010007019.1, read as the reverse complement.
GAGAGCTCCGATGCGATGTCCGAATCATCGGAGGAATCGAACGAAGAAGAAGAAGATCAAGTAAGCATTCTTGCACTCTCAGTGCAAGCACAAGCAGCCGAGAGAGATTCTGAACCCGATTTCGAAGCCGAATCGAAACCAAAATTAGAAGATGAGTCTAGATCTGAGACGGCAAGAATCAAGGGGGAGATTCCCAACGAGGAATCAAAAGGTAAAATGGTAAATGTAAATTTCAAAAATCATATAATTTGTTATAAATGCAGGGAGAGATGGCACTACAAAAGTAAGTGTCCTACTCGTAAGATACGAATGGCACCATCGACGGTGACAAACGAACCAGTTCCAAGAGCATGAAAGGACAAGTGTTGCATCCAATGCCTCGAGTGTCAGAAGTTTGGGCATTACAAAGATGAATACACAGATAGGAGAGCCAAAGATCCAGGACAACCTACCAAGATGGGTAACTTTAATTTATATGAAAATCCAGTCTTTACAATGAATGCTGATAGTTTACTTAATCACTCTTGGTCAAATTTAGATATGGACACATGCCTAAGTAACTTAATTAAATCATGTATATTAATAAATTCAAATTTCAGAAAATTAAGACAGGAAAATGAGACTTTGAAAATTAAAATTGATATACTAGAAAAATTAATTAATAATCATACTAACTTAGAAAATCCAGAAATTTCCCCTCATTGTGATTTTACTTAATTTTTTTTCTTAGGACTAGAAATGGTTAATAAGGACCTGACTGTTGGATCGAGAAAAACGATAGAGGGGGTGAATATCGTTAAAACTTTTCGGATTAACGAAAGAGCAAATACGCAACGGAGATAAACAAATCACACAGAAACACAAGTAGATTTTTACTTGGTTCGGAGTCGCGGTCGGCTCCTACTCCAAGGCCCACGGTCCTTGAATTTTTACTTTGGGTAATACTATAATCATGCAAAAAGGATTTACAATTTTAAGTACAACAATATTTCAGAAAATTGAAATGCTATACTTTTCGTTACCAACGCCCGATGTAGATCGTATTTCGGTGCAGAGGGTCGGCGGCGGCGCTGAGATCTCGAAGTCGAAGTTTGCCTGGGCGTAGCGCTTGAACGAAAAGCTTTGGAGCGTTGATAAATTATGTTTTTGAAGCCTTGGGGTCGAGCCCCTTTTATAGTGCTCAAACGGGCGCCTGACAGCTTGGGGGCGCCTGATACGTGCCCTCCGATCTGCGAAGTTTGCCTGGGCGTAGCGCTTGAACGAAAAGCTTTGGAGCGTTGATAAATTATGTTTTTGAAGCCTTGGGGTCGAGCCCCTTTTATAGTGCTCAAACGGGCGCCTGACAGCTTGGGGGCGCCTGATACGTGCCCTCCGACCTGCGAATCCTTATTCGTGGGCTCGGTCAGCGCTTATCCTCCCCACTTGGGCGCCTGAGCTATTGGGGGCGCCCGTGACCTCACTGGCGCCTGATCCGCCTTGGTTCAGTGGCTTCGCAGCTATGTTTTGGGTTTTGCCTTTACTCTTGGGCGCATATATCCTTACGGGCGCCTGAGCCCATTCGGGCGCCTGTCTCCATTCGGGCGCCTAGGCCCAGTGAAGCACCTTCACTTGCAGACGATCAGTCTTTCGACCCTGCAACTTAGGTTAGTCCCAAAAACATAATAAGCAATAATTACATCCGTAGCTGTCTTGGTTCTGACTTTGGGTCTCCCAAATGGAACCCTAGGTCGAACCGATGCCTACTGTTCCCTCGACGGGGAACACGTCCTCACCTACTCCTCTCAAGAGAGTTTATCTTTTGCCAACCGGCTCCTTCGGTTGGACTTTTGCCCGATCCCCCTGACCAGGTCTTCGTGCCCAACTTCCGGTCAGGTCTTCAGTGCCCAGCCCCTTGCCAGGACTTCGTGCCCAGTCCTCGACCAAAACTTCTTTGCCTGACTTCCAGTCAGGTCTTCTTGCCCAGTCCTTGACCAGGACTTCTTTGCCCAGCTCTTTGCCAGGACTTCTTGCCTAGTGTACTAGGACTTCTACCTGCACACTCAGTGAACAAGTTAGAACACAATAACATCTTAACTTCTGAACCCTTTGCCATTATCAAAACCCAGGTTTAACTTAGGTGCTGCCTGCACCAACAATCTCCCCCTTTTTGATTTATGTCAACCCAGTTCAAAAAGTTAAGTTAAACAAATAGGTAGAGTAACAGATTAATTTCCTCCTCCTGGAAGAAATCTCCCCCTGAGTTTTTCAAAAATTCGTGGGTTTTTGAAAATGTTTCTAAGTCTTTGTTCCTAAAATTGAAAAGCTTTTTTCAGGTTTTCAATACTTAGAAAATTTTCAAAGAGGGATTTAAGTTAGAAAAATTTTCCAACATATTTTTGAGTTGGGTATGTAGAAAATTTTCAACACATTTAGCTTTGGCACTTAGAAAATCTTCAAGAGAATTTTGAAGTTTTGACACATAGAAAATTTTCAACCAGAAAATTTTAGAGTAAGTACTTAGAATATTTTCGAAAACAATTTCGAGTTAAGTACATTTTCAAACTTTCAAAAAGCGCTTAAGTACTTAGAGGAATTTTCAAACAGAAATTAACTTTCAAAAAGAGCTTAAGTACTTAGAGAACTTTACTTTTTGAAAAAGGAGATACAAGTTTTAAAAAATTTGAAAACAAATTAAATTTTAAAACCTTCTTTTCTCTCCTTTCCAATCTCTCCCCCTTTGTCATATATCAAAAAATATAGCAAAAAACTGAGTAAGGAAAGTAAGGTGTTGTATTGAACCAATTCTAAGTATAAACTGGACCAAATCAATTTAAAATTTCTCTTTCGGGTCCTGTCTAACCCAGTTAGCTACTTACTAACTGTTATAAATAGTAGCTTTCGCTAGGGTTAGTTAAGTTAAGTGATCTGATCAAGTTAGATATCTAAGCTTGACACTTAACCTGATTACTGTTCAATTGGTATTTATTGCCCAAATTACTGCATATGCACTGACTTAAAGCATCTTGAATCAAGGCATAGACCTAAGCATCTCAACCTAGTCTAGGTTATCAATCAAAAGTACCCTAAGGTGTTTGTGAGAAGCTGGCTGCTAGATCTATAGGTGCATGCAGTTCTAGGGTTAGGGTCTAAGCTAAGTCTGTTTGCGAAAAAGCCCTAGTTTTGAAGGGGGTAAGTTTTTAAAAAAAACTAACTCGGAAATCATTTTAAAATTAAAAAGAATAAATGATTTTTCAAATTAAATAGGAAATAAAATAGTTTTTGAAAAAAAAACATAAGTAGAGCAGTCATATTCTACTAAGCATAACATCACAATTGACTTAGCATACTAATTGAAATGACAAGTAATCACTGAGGTAAATGCATAAGATTTATCTGGTCAATAGTAGGACCAGAGAAATCAAACTAAAGTCAAGTGTAAGTCAAGTATGAGTCAAATACAAGTCAAGTACAAGTCAAATAGTTCACACTGCACTAGAGTAGTCTGAAAATGTCAATCTGAACTAAGGGGAAGGGCCAGGATGGTAAGATGGGCCAGGCTGGTAAGATGGGACAGGCTGCTAGGATCGAAACAGCGACATCATTTCGTTGTATCGTGCGTCGCTCGTTTCTTGATTGGCTCGGATGACGTCCATCTGCTCGATGTGATAGGCCTCGACCTCCTCCCTGAGACTGTGTAACTCCGTCTGCAATGATGTGATGCGCTGGTCGGTAGTCAGTGGGGGAGGCTCCTGTAACTGCTCGTTGATCTCGACTGTGAGATCAGCTACGTCTACCTTCACCTCCTCGTCGGAGTCGTCCTGCCGTCTGGCTCTCTCCCGTCTCCACGCTAGGACCCCCCTGGTCGAGACATCTATCCCCGCTAAAGAAAAGTTTCTAATCCCTATCTCGTCGAACTCAGTCATCGAAATAATCTCTCCGGCAGTGATGTCGCGACCATGGTGGTGAAGAAGGGAGGTGATGATATGGCAGTAGGGCGTATGAACTCGATCGTGTGTGGATACGCTCGAGGCGTAAATGATGGTACGGAATATGTGGAGACCTATGTCGATATCAAGTTGATGAATCATGGCACAGAGTAAAAAGGAGTGAAATGGTCGCATGGTCGCGACATCTCGGGTGGTAAGTGGGAGAACACATCGAACTATGACTCGATAAAGGGCATAATCTTGGACTCGGAGGTCAACGGATTGAAATCGCCGAGCCAACGGATTTCGCACATCTCCAAAGAAATATGAGTAAAGAGTGTCTAAAGTAATGTGCGAATAGGGGGTGCGAAGGGCGGGTCGGCCGGAGGATAACAAGAAAAGGTCGACTGCGAAGGTCGTAGTCCGAGAAACCGATTAAACATAGTTGGAGAAATGGTTAGGGGAGTGCCTTGAACCGTGGTAGAGTAGAGTAGGTCATCTATCTTAACAAGGTTGTTGTAAAACTCTGTACAAAGGGTCGAGTTTACTGATGTGTACAGAAGACTAGGTGATCTAGTTGATAAAAGTTGATTGCGTCCATCGCTAAAGGGCAGGATTGGGTAAAGAATTGTCTATTTAGAAAATTAGTCTTTATGGGCTTGTAAGTGGTTTGAGCAAACTTGTTGAACAATTCTAGGTTAGGAAACCTCGGGTCGGAGCTAGGTTTGGCCACGGGGTTGGGTTGAGAGACGCGACACTTTCTAGATATTTAAAGAAAAAAATGATGCATTTAATAAGCGAGAAAATGAAATTGCTTAAAAAGAAAGTCATAATAAACTTAATACCGGGGTGGCATTTTCGAAATGAGGCGTTTGAAGACTAACAAGGAAGTCCGGGCGCCTTGGGAAGAAGAGAAGTGAAGGAAGGTTTTGATTTTGGTGTGGCAAATGAAGGGAAACTCAGTGGCCTTATATAGGGGTTGGTCGGGCGCCCTGGAGGTCTCGGGCGCGTGGTTCAGGTGTCAGCTGCCTTGACCGAAGGCATTGGGGGCGCCCGTGAGGACCCGGGCGCCTGCAGTCAGCTGTCATTCGTGGCAGCTTTTGCTGCCTTGAATGGAGATAAAGACCTAGGCGCCCGATAGGTCACAGGCACCCGGGTCAGCTGTGTAGGGTTAACAGCATTTGCTGTCTCGGTCGAAGGGAAAGTTGGGGGCGCCCGACAGGTCACGGGCGCCCGAGCTGACAGTAGTTTGACTATTGACCAGTTTGACCATTTGACCAGATTTGACTGTTTTGACCCGGTTTGACGCTTTTGACTAACTAACAATTAGGTCAGTTAAGCTCTAATTTGGATGATTCAGTATTTTTATAAAAAAACAGATGAATTTGAGTTAGATCCTAACCATCTCACCCAGTCTATAGTTATCAATCATGTTAACCTTATGGATTTTTGTGAGACAGGTTTTAATAGAAGTAACGATTTTATTTTGAGAAAAATGATTAATTTTGAAAAGTTGAATTAATTTTGAAAACCAGTTCAATTGAATTTTATTTTTTAAAAAGTGATTGAATCTAAGATTAATTGAAATTTGTGTTAGATTCAAATTTGACAATAGTAAAGTGAAATTGGTTTTCAATAATCGGCTTCCAGGTCTTGGCGAGACACTAGGCCTTCTTTGGTCGTAGCCTTATTGGATCATCAACCCTTTCCTTGACAAAGCCTTTTATTGAAAATCCATCTTCAAGTTACTCATTGAAAGATTTTGGTCTAACTAGTTTGGGTTTTGGATCGGTAGCTTCGGCTAGTTTCGCCAGAATGGCTTCCCTTACGTACTATCATCTCACCTCCACCCAATACTATGTTATTCAAATTTCAGTTAATCGGTTTAGTCCTTAATCTAACCAGTCCTAGGTCTAAGCATGGTAATTTACAGAAAATAATTAAACAAGCAAGCATGCAATTTTAAAATGAGAAAAGAATTTATCTAACTATAAAAATTATTTTTAAGTTGGCTCCCCCTGGAATAAAGTCACGGTAATGATTAGGCAAGATATGAATCTTGTCCTTGGGGATCCAATACTAGTTTGGTCCAGCTTGGTTGTTCAGGCAAAGTTTGGGTACCCATGCCTGAACCTTGGGCCTAGATTGGTTCAATACAGCATAGTATGACCTTTGTCTAGACTTGGTTCGATATCCTAACCCGGATCGATTTAGAACGGACTTCTGTTTTCCAAGGATCATGTCAAGAACCTTGGAACCTGAAGTGAATCGTTCTAAAGCCGCTCTAAGGTCCTTGACTTGAGTTTTCAAGGAGGAGTTCTCTTTCTCAAGCTTTTCAACTTGAGTAGAGGTTCCTTCTTGAACCTTCTCGGTCAAAGATCTAGAGTCAGCTCCCTCTTTCAGGAGTTTTACTTCCTGTCGTAGGGACTCGACTCAGATTTTGGGTTTCACCCAGTCCTTAACCAGGACTTCTTTGCCCAGCCCTTTGCTAGGACTTCTTGCCTAGTGTACCTAGGACTTCTACCTGCACACTCAATGAACAAGTTAGAACACAATAACATCTTAACTTCTGAACCCTTTGTCATTATCAAAACCCAGGCTTGACTTAGGTGCTGCCTGCACCAACACTGACTAGATTGAAATTTGAACAATATAGTATTAGGTGGAGGTGAGATGATAGTACGTTAGGGAAGCCCTTCTAAAAGGGTCAAGTGGGGTAAGGCGTACCCTACTTGGTCTGTTTAGTCTGGTGGAACTAGCCGAAGCTACCGATTCAAATCCTAAACTAGTTAGACCAAAAATTTTCAAGAAGTAATTTGAAAATGAACTTTCGGTAAAAGGCTTTGTAAGAAAAGGGTTGTTGATCCAATAAGGCTACGGCCAAAGAAGGCCTCTGTGCCTCGCCAAGACCTGGAAGCCAATTATCGAAACTCATTTTTTATTTACTATTTGATAAATTTAAATCTAACACAAGCTTCAATCAAATCATAGTCTTGACCTAAAATCAAAAGATAAAATTAATGCATCTCACAAAAAGGATAAGATTACCATGTTTTGTCACTTAGAAATGGGTGAGATGCTTAGGACCTAAAAGTTTAGTCCAACCCAACCAACCTTACAAACTAAATCAATTTCATCTTTAATTTATTAAACCAAATTCAAAATCATTTTTTTAACATAATTATTCTTCAAAATTCAACTCAATTTTTTGAATTCAACTTTTTTAAAATTTCAAATTTAACTTTTTACTGTCAAAAATCAAATTTAACTTTTCAAACTAAAATTTAATTTTTCAAATCATTGTACTTAAACTTAATCATTAAATACTTTAGGTTTCTTGTTGCTCACTTACCTGAAAACTATTTAATGTTTGTAAACATTTCTTTTAGACAATCAATTTATTCTTGAAAAATAAGTTTTGCAAAAGTCACCTTGGGTATTACTTAGGATGTTTTTTTCTAAGAAAAATGTCTGTAGTCCCGGTTTTGATACTTATATATCTTTTTGGACTTAAGGGTTTTTTTTAAAAAAAAGTTCAATTTTTCTCTTGGAAATTATTTTAAATATAGAATTTCTTCTTTCCAGTTCATTATATTAACTTTTTCAAAAGGAAAGAGAAAAAGAAGAATTTGTTTTTCAAATCATTAAAACAAAATAGTCTTCAAAAGTTGTTTTAAACTTAGTTTTTTTTAATTCTTTTTTTGAATCAAACCCTAAGACTCAGAGGAGGACTAACTTGTGGTCAACAAACCTCCTAGGACTGTGTCAGGTTTAGGGGGAGTTCAAATTAAAAGGAGTATTAGAAGTTTCCAAAGTACTATATTTTTTCAAATAACACTATCTTTTCAAAAAGCATACATTTTGAAAACACTTTATCGTGATTAGAAAATCTCTAAGATATTTAGGAAATTTTCTTGTGGTCAACAAGGTTCCTAGGATTGTGTCAGATTTAGAGAAATTCTAATCAATAAAGTACTTAGATTTTCAAATTTTCTTTCTCAAGTACTGAGAATTTCTTTAAAAAAAATTCTAAGAAAGAATATTTAGTCTTTTTTTTCGGGTGCTTATTACTTAAGTGTAAATATCTTCAAAGATACTGCTCTTAAAAAAACTCTTTCAAAAGTCTTTCTACTTAAGAAATTTTTATTTTTTTTAACTTGAGGAATAACTGGCTAAAAGTTCTGAACATAGACATATTGACCCATGCTTAAACTTAAAATCATACTTGGAATCAAAAATAAGTGGTTAAATGTTCTGAACCTAAACTTATTGAGTAAATATTTTAAGATTTTTTTTGGACTCAATAGAAATGTCAAACTATTCTTTAGCATTAAGTCTTGCCTAAATTAGTAATTTTGAAATGTAAACATCTTTCAAAATTGTCTTATGAATTTGTAAAACTAATAGGCTCTGATACACATTTTCTTTCAAAATATATCTTTCAAAAGTTCTTTATTGATATATGGTCAAGGGGGAGAGTAGAAAAAGTGAAATTAAAAATTAAATTCTTTCTTAAACTTTTTCCCCTTCTTCAAAGAAAGTTTATCTTAGAAGCTCTCAAAAATATTTTCACGTTAACCTAAGGTTTTTCTAACTTAGATCTCCTTTGTAATACTCAGAAATTTTGTTACAAACTGAACTTATGATTATTTTTTTATATACTTAGAACTCTTTTCAAAAAATTCAAAAAAAAACTTTCGAAAGGTAAAATTGCATGTTTTTTTTGAAAGTCTCAAGGGAAAAATTTCAAATCATGGGGGAGCTTTGTGCAATGTTTCAATTTTGTAAATTTTTTTTGGAAATGTTCTAAAACATAAGGAGAAGAGTTTCACATCAAGGGGGAGCTTCATGCATTTCCAAAAAATCCAATCAAAGTAGTTTTTCAAAAGTTTTATAACATGTTTTTCTTTGAAAATTATTTTTTGAAAAATTATGAAATCCATTACTTAAAGTTTTTTCTTGAAAACCATTTTTTTGAGAAATTGTGAAATCCATTACTTAAAGTTATTTTGGAAAAACTCAAAAATACCTCTTAGATATTTTGTTCATCCATGAATATTTTTTTTGATATATGTCAAAGGCGGAGGAAAGGTCAAAGTTAAGTGTTTTATAACACAATAATTCAGGGCTACAGGGGAAGTATGAGAAATAAAAAAAAATTATATAAGTTAAGTGTTTTATAACACAATAATTCAGGGTTGCAGGGGAAGTATGAGAAATAAAAAAAAATTACGGTTCAATACTACATTGGTTTTAAACTTTACTCTGTTCAAAACTGTAAACTTTACACTGCTCAAAACTGCTAAAATTCATTGGTTTTTACCTTTTTTTCTCAAATGTTATAATTTTTACTTAACTTTGAATTGTGTTGCCATAAATCAAAAAGGGGGAGATTGTTGGTACCGGAAGCACCATATCGAACCTTGTTTTGATATTGGCAAAGGGTTCAAAGTTAAGTATTATTGATGCTCTAACGATGTTAATCAAGTGTGCAGGAAAAGTCCTAGGTACACTAGGCACTAAGTCCTGGTTCTAAGAATTGGGCACTAAGACCTGGTGAGTGAAGCTGGGCACTAGGACCTGGTGAGTGAAGCTGGGCACTAAGACCTGGTCGGGGACTGGGCACCGAAGACCTGGTGAGTGAAACTGGGCACTAAGTCCTGGTCACGGACTGGGCACGAAGACCTGGTGAGTGAAGTTGGGCAAAAGTCCAACTGGAGGAGCCGGTTTGCAAAAAGGTAAACTCTCCCGAGAGGAGTAGGTGAGGACACGTTCCCCGTAGGAGGGAACATTAGGCGTCGGTTCGACCTAGGGTTCCATTTGGGAAGCCCAAAGTCAGAACCAAGATAGCTCAAGCTGTAAATCATAGTTTAATCTATATCATTTATATGCTTGTTGTGTTCTGGAACTAACCCTGGTTGTAGGAACGAAGGGATGAAGGTTACTGCACTCAGGCACCTCAATGGAGAGAGGCGTCGTACTAGGCTAAGCGCCTGTATTGAGACAGGCGCCCCAGTGAAGGGATATTCCAAGCACTCGAAGCAAACTGCCATGCAAGCCTCTGAATCAGTCATTGAGGCGTCTGTGTTAACACAGGCGCCCCAGTTACCTCAGGCACCCTAGTTAAGGGGATAAGCACTGGCCAAGTCTGTGGATTGAGGTTCTCGTAGGACAGGCAACGTGTCAGGCGCCCCCTTCAATACAAGCACCCCAGCTAACACTATATAAAGGGGTTCACCCCCAAGGCTTCAACACCAATTGCTTTCAACACATTCGTTCAAGCGCTCCGCTCCGACAAGCTCCATACTCAAGATTCAAGTGCCTACAACGACCCACGGCTTCGAACTTCCAACTTCTCCGGTCGTCGGTATAAAAATAGTTTTATTGTTGTATTCTTTTTAATTCTATATTCAACTTCATCTTGTAAAACATTTGACGAAATATAGAATTGTTCATCGTAAATGGTCAAGGACCGTGGGCCTTGGAGTAGGAGCCGACTGCGACTCCGAACCAAGTAAAAACAAAAGTGTTAGCGATTGTTTTTCTTTTTCGCTGTGCAATTACTCTACGCTTTCCGAAAAAGTTTTGATAATCGATATTCACCCCCCCCCCTATCGATTCAATCCGATCCCACAAGGTCAACTATAAGACTTCAAGGAAGATTGATGATAAATAATTTTAGAACAAGTTAACATATTTTATGAATTGAATATAATCCCAATACTTAATATGGAGGACAGTATACTAACCTGTGGTCATGGCAGGTGCAGAGGGAAACTCATCACCAATTTTCAACATTATCGCATGAAGATTTTTTTGTTAGATATTATTTCTCAAAATATTTTTTTTGTTTGTTAAAGAAATTTCATTGATTATTAATTTTATCATGGTTGCAAATATGAATGTTAGGTTGTTGATTTAATTATACAAGAGATGAATGATCATTTTTCAGATGTTAGTATGGAATTGCTTGGTTACAGAGCATGTCTTCATTCAAGATATTCTTTTTCTCAATTTGATGTTTGTAAACTCGTCCATTTTGCTGATTTTTATCCCGAGGACTTTTTTGATACTGATTATTTATTTTTGGAATAACAACTTATGAGTTACTTTTATAATTTATGGGATGATCCTTAATTTTTTTCAATTGGCGACTTAGAAATTCATGCTCTGAAATTGGTTGAAACTGAAAAATATTTGGTTTTTTTATTGATTTATCATATAATAGAGTTGACATTAGTTTTATCAGTTGCAACTGCTTCTGTTGAAAATAGTTTTTTATGCAATGAAAACTATGAAGATTGATTTACGTAAAAGAATGAGAAATGAATGAATGACAATCTAGTTGTATACATTGAGAAGGATATTTTTTCTACAATTGAAAATGAGCAAATATTGTAACATTTTCAACAAATGCAATTTCATAGAATCCAATTGTCTCCTCTTTATCGACTTGTCACAACAGGTCCATATCCATGACTAATGTTTCATCCAGTGATACAAAATATACATGGCTAGAGTATTGCATATCAAAAGATACAACATTTTATTTTTGGTGTTATATTTTCAAATTATTAAATAAAGAAAATGTAGATAATGCCTTTATAAAAGATGGATATAATAATTGAAAAAGGGAGTTAGACAGATTCAATCGTCATATGAGGACTGTGAATAGTGTTGGTGCCCCGGTAAGTTTTGATGTGATCAACCAGGTTAAGTTAGGTCCTGGTATGTTTAATCCCTCTGCTAAGTGTTCAAGAGCTTAGGTACGGAGGAAGTCGAGCGTAAGACGTAGCGGACGAGAAGGATTGTGCGGGGAAGTGAGCCGACGGGCTCGGTACAATCCGAGGGACGCGGACTGCGGAAGAGTACGCCGGTGGAGCGAGAAGGACGTGCGCGGTGTCCGAGGGACGAGAAGCCGGGAGGAAGGATGCTCGAGGGGCGAAAGGCCGGAGTCGGGTTCGGGTGAGCCTAACTCCGGTTGGCCGGAAATCACCTAGAAGATGAACCAAAAGACTGGTCAGTTTGACCAAGTCAAACCAGGCACCTGAAACAAAAAAGAATTTTATTTATTGTTGTAAAGATTCGAACCAGCAACCTCGCCTGCATATATCACCAGCCTTACTGACTAAGATAAGGAGGAGATGTAATTAAAATTGTTGCGAGCAGATGATAAAGTTATTTATCTGTTGCGAGCAGAAGAACCAAAAGGCTAGTCACTCGAAAAAGAAAGATTAAATTGTTGTTAAGAGGATTTGAACCCAAAACCTCAAGAGCAGAGGCTGCCAAGCTTGCCAGTTAGGATAAAGGTCAAAGACAATTTGTTCTTGCCGATATTCTTACTTGGAGATTACAATTGCAATCTTGAGCAAAAGATAAAAATTCCTTTATCTCATAAAAGATAAAGCCTTATCCTTTAATCATATCCAATAGATGCAGGTTAATCCCATCCAAGATCAACCATCCAGATTACAACCATGGATCAACGACCAAGAGAAAATTCCTCAACAATCAACAATCCAGATTTATTCTCTTAGGCTATAAATAGGCTTAGAATTTAGAATTAAAAGTATCAATTGAATTGTAACCTCTCTAAGTCTTCAGTGCTACAACTGTAAAGGCTTCTCCGCCTGAAGGAGTTCTGCTTGAGCGTTAACCGCCTTGGAAGAAACGTTCCAGTTGCAACCAAGTTTTTTTTAGACGAGTGCTATCTCCATTATTTTTTCATAATCGTCTATTCACCCCCCTCTAGCCGGTCCACCCCATCCAACATTGTCACAATGAAGCTAGAATACAATTTGAGTCTTTTCAATATCAAAGGCATAGTGTGAGAAATATTTTACGAGTACATGGTCACGATATAGAAATTGATTATCGCACTCGTTTAACAACATTGTTAAATGTGACACGCTTTTTATTGAAGCAAGGGTTACCTTTTCGAGGACACGATGAGTCAACTACTTTTTCATATAGAGGTAACTTTCTTGAGTTGCTTGAATGGTATAGTCAACGAAATGAAGAGGTTTCCAAAATTATAAAACAAAATGCTCTTGCAAATAACAATCAATGGACTTCCCCAAAAATTCAAACTTGTGCCTCGGAGATCACACTTGCTATAATCAATGCTATTGGAATAAATTCTTTTCTTTGATCAATGATGAGGCTCGAGATAGTTCAGTGAAGGAGCATATGGGAGTTGTTTTGAGTTATGTGAATAAAGAAAGATGTATAATTGAATGATTTCTTGCAGTTATGCATGTGCCTGACACTAGTTCTCATCCTTCGAAAAGGGATATTGATGCTTTATTTGTGCAACATGATTTATCATTATCTAGATTGAGAGGCTAAGAATATAGTAGGGCTTCAAATATATGTGGTGAGTTCAATGGGTTCTTTGATACTAAGAAAATCCATTTGTAATGTATATTCACTTCTCTCTCACCAGCTCCAATTAGTTCTGGTTGTTGTTGCCAATGACAACTTTACTATGAGTGAATTTTTTGGGTATGTCGCCATGATTGTGACAATATTTGGAGTATCTTGTAAGACGAGAGATCTGTAAGATGTGTATACTGAAAGACATGATTTCTTTAAATGAACATCTTCATTTTGAAAAGAGAATCACAACTACAATAGGTGCCTATTTATATTAGTAAATGCATGAAGTCCAGTACTTCGCATTGTAGATAACATGGTGTGTGGTGTCACACGGAAGATCATGTTATCAGTTCCTTACCTAGTATAAGTAGAGGCTCACAACCGAGATGGAATTGGACAAACCATCGGGATGGTTGTAGTGTGGTTGGTTTTGACCATAGAATTACACTAGTGTGCTTTGAGTACATTGAGCAGGACCAAAACCCAAGGTTATCCAATTTGTACTAACTCAATAATTGGATAGAACCTCAGATTTTATTATGGAGTACGATCCCTTAATCCCGATATAATAACGGGCATATATTATTAATTATTGTCTCTTTGATTTACCAATGGGCGAGATCTATTCTGTTAGATCGATAGGCCCGGTAAGTTGGCAGATAATATTAATAATATGATGTGTTGTTGATTATTGATGGAATCCGTGTCCTGGTGAGTCGGGATGATGATGCCCCCTTGATGAGCTCAAAAGGTTCATCGTGCTAAACCCTACGAGTGGATTTGATCCGGCATGATGATAAGATTGAGTGGTACTAGTCAAGGATCCAGAAGTTAATTAATTTGAATTGTCAGTAATTTAAATTAATTAACGAGCATTCGAGATCTTAAACACGGGGGATGGACGACTCATAATATGTGGAGCCCATATGAAAATATGGGGGTTGGTGAGGAAGTTCAATTAAGATCATTTAGTGGAATGGATCTTAATTAATGGATCGGGTTTAAATTCATTGGTGGGCCAAGATCCAACTCCTCCTCTTGGTCCCTACCTTAGCCCTATGAATACCCTAGGAGATCATAATACCAAGGCTTGATCAATCCAATTGGAAAACCCTTGGCCTCTCTCTTTCCTCTCCCTCTCATCCTCTCTCCTAGGGCGTCGGCACACAACAAGAAGAGAAGGCTTCTTCTCTTCTTGCTCTCTCCCTCTTCTCTCTCGGCGTGGGCTGCTAGGAAAGGGTAGACCATATCCCTTCTCAGCTGGTGGCCGGATCTCGTGGGAGGAGGTTGGAGAAGGGCCGGCGGCGTGGAGGAGTGGCGCAAGGGCGCCGGCGGTGAGGGAGGATAGTAGAGAGTGGGCGGCGGGTTTGGGGAAGAAGAAGAGCCTTCTTCTTCCTTCCTCTCAGTCTTCTTCACCTTCCTTAACCTCTGTTGGACGGAGAGCTGGTGGCCGGCGACCTCGGGAATCCTTGGTTGGTCGGCGGCACACGTGTGGAAGGAGGAGAGCCCGGCGGTGCAAGCCCTTTGTTTAGGGTTTCGGCTAGGGCAAGGAGGAGAGGTTTTTGGAGGCCTTGGTGATCTCAGTTCCCGGTAGATCGTCGCTCACACGATGTCCGGGAAGGGAGGGACATAAGGTAGAAGACCGCGAGGTTATCGGGAAGGTATAACTCTTTCCCAATCTCCTTATGTCTATTTTGTGCCATGTTGGCTTACCTCATCATTTTATGTTAGTTACTTAATTATTTTGATTCCGAATCATAGTCAATAATTAATTAACTGGACCCCGACCATAAACACAAAAGTCAGCGATCCACTCATCGCCTTTTCCAAGGTTGAACGGTCAAGCAAATTACAAGGCCGATCTTTGTGATTGGCCGAGTTGGAATTTGGATCGTTCGATACGGCACGAGATGGTAGTTGGGAGACGGGTCTCCATTAGGATTAATTTTCTAATCCGTAGACATCGAGAAGTCTCTCGGAACGACCAAGTATTCGCTTAGGAAACCCGCCAAGCCATACCCAACAATTGGTATTAGAGCTGAGGTTTCCGGCTTTGTGTGTTTAAGGATTGGTTAATTTTTGCATTTTCATACATTTTATTTTTCTGGATGATATTTGGATGTGCGTAGGCTAACTTTGTGTTGCAGGCACTAGATTCCAACTTATCATGGTCAAATAATTGATGTCTGTGATGGTTGTACAAATTATTGTAAATTGATTAATCCTCGGAGTTGACGAGGCTAGGTATTTAATTTTTGTAATTAAATACGGCACATGTTTATCCGAGCTATTTATTTTACTTTCGATCTAGTTTTCATGTACACTCCTTTGTGGAGTATAGGATCGATGATGTAAATAATTAGCTAGTCATTTCGGCTCGGAGATCCCTCAAGGTGGCTGGCGCATAAGGAAGGTAGGAGCAGACGAAGTTGCGACATGACTAGAGACGCATTGGAGACCAAGGGTCATGAAAGTTAGAAAATCTAGGATTTTCTGTAATTTTCATATATTGGTTATGTGCTTGGTTGTGTAGTTGTGCTAGTGAAAATTCCTCGAAATAAATTACTAAGTGGAAGAGGGACCCTAAGGGTCCCACGGCTTCCATTACAATCCGATAAGTGATGCGAATAAGTCTACGCGTCGGCTCTGAGTGTCATCCTCCCCATCGGATGGACTTGTTCTGCGGATCACTGGGTCGGAAAAGACTATAGAAAATTGTTAAAGAGCGTGTGTACTTCCCCATCGGAAGGCACATAATCGGAAATAATTTTCTTAGTGTCGTGTAATAGTGCACCCTTAGATGCGAATAATAGTATCCTCCCCATCGAAGTCACTGCTATTATTTTGCAAAGCCGAAGTGAACCAACTGTTGATCTTACTTGTTAAAAAGTTAGGTTGACAAGATAGTAAGATTGATGGGTAAAACCTCCTCTTACGAATGTAGGGATTCGTATACGTCCACACCATCGTGGCATGCGAATTTCTCGGTGTATAGGGGTGTTGGTTGATTTCGAAAATTTATTATTTTGAGGAATCAATTTATTTTCAATTTCTAAAGTAGTGTATGTTGTGATTCTCAGGTTTTTCATAATGACCTTTAACCCACTAGCAACAATTCTTAAGGAAAATAAACTTATTGGGCCAAACTACATAAACTGGAAGAGGAACCTTGACATTGTCCTCACTGCTGAAGAGTACAAATATGTACTCTCCGAGGAATGCCCGGAAA
The DNA here is from genome assembly GCA_024364735.1 of Boesenbergia rotunda. Lineage (NCBI taxonomy): Eukaryota > Viridiplantae > Streptophyta > Magnoliopsida > Zingiberales > Zingiberaceae > Boesenbergia > Boesenbergia rotunda. The sequence continues at coordinate 101,963 of JAGFNQ010007019.1, read as the reverse complement.
GGCCTAGAGAGGACTTTGGTGAAGAGCAGAGGGAGTGTTACAAGAAGTGGGTTAAGGCAATGAGATGGCGCGGTGCTACATTCTGGCATCTATGTTGAATGTGCTACAACATCAGCATCAAGCCATGTCCACTGCTAGTGACATGATGTTGAACCTCAAAGAGCTCTTCGGACACCAAGGTCGAGCTGCTAGGCAAGTCGTGATGAAGAGTTTGATGGCGACCACTATAGTCGAAGGGACACCCGTAAGGGATCATGCCCTAAAGATGATGGCTCACCTCAATGAGATTGAGGTACTGGGAGCACAAATCGACGGGGAAACCCAGGTCAATATTGTACTCTAGTCTCTGCCTAGGAGTTTTGAGCAGTTCAGGCTCAACTACAATATGAATAAACGTGAATATACGTTGGGTGAACTGCTAGGAGAACTCCAGGCGGCAGAGGGCCTCTTTCGTTAGAACTCCCGGGCCTTAGTAACTCAAAGGGTTTCTTCTTCTGTGCCGAAAGGCAGGAAGAAGAAGTAACAAGGAGGGTTCAAGAAGGAAGCAGCATCGCAGGGACCTCGGACTGGCGTGAAGAAGCTGAAAGGTAAGTGCTTCACGTGCAAGCAAATTGGGCACTGGAAGGCGGACTGTCCCCGTCGTCAAAACAAAGGTATTTCTTCGTGCTTAGTCGTTGAAACATGTTTAGCGGTGCTATCTACTAGTACCTAGTGTGTAGATACGGGAGCCACTGATCATGTCTGCAATACTTTGCAGAGGTTCTAGGAAACCCGACGGCTAGCTGATGAAGAAATTGTGGTCTACATGGGCGATGCTACGAAAGTGGCAGCAGTTGCAGTGGGAGTTTTCTATTTATCTTTTAAGAGAAATAAAGTGTTAGTTCTGAGAGATTGCCTTTATGTACCCTCGTTTAGAAAGAATTTAATTTCAGTTTCTAAGTTGATAAAGGATGGATATTCTATTGCTTTTGATAACAAAGTTATTATAAAAAGAAATAGAGAGATTATATGTTCGGGTACTATGGTTGGCAAGCTATACACTCTAGAACCAATAACTCCTACGATGCAAACTGATGCTAATAGCTCATCATCTAACTTAAATAAGAGAAAGGAGCCTTCTAAGATGAATCAGACGTATCTTTGGCACCTTAGGCTTGGTCATATTAACCTTAGTAGGATTTAGTGGTTGATAGCTGATGGGCCCTTGGGTTCATTGGTGGTGGAAGATCTCCCGACCTGTGAGTCTTGCTTGGAAGGTAAGATAACCAAGAGGCTTTTCAAGGCTAAGGGGTATAGGGCCAAAGATGTGTTAGAACTAATTCATTCTGATTTGTGTGGTCCTATGTCAAGCCAGGCTAGAGGTGGCTTTGAATACTTCAACACTTTTATTGACAATTATTCAAGGTATGGGTACATTTACCTGATGCGTCGTAAGTCTGAATGCTTTGATAAGTTCAAAGAATTCAAGGCTGATGTGGAGAAACATCGAGGTAAAGTATCAAGACACTACGATCTGATCGTGGTGGCGAGTACCTCTTTGGAGAGTTTAGGACCTACCTATCAGAAGCTGGGATTCAGTCCCAGCTAACTGCACCCGATACGCCCCAACAGAACGGTGTGGCAGAAAGAAGAAATAGGACTCTTATGGGAATGGTTAGGTTAATGATGAGCTATTCAGACTTACCTGATTCGTTCTGGGGATATGCTCTGGAAACGGCAGCGTACATACTAAACTTGGTTCCGTCTAAGTCAGTCCCTTCTACTCCCACAGAACTGTGGACTAGGCGCAAGCCCAGTCTAGGACATGTTCGGATTTGGGGTAGTCCAGCACATGTGCTAAAGGGAGATACTGATAAGTTGGAATCTCATACGGAGGTACGTCTGTTCGTAGGCTATCCTAGGGGAATGAAGGGTGGTCTGTTCTATAGTCCTAAGGATCAGAAGGTAATCGTTAGCACGAATGTCAGATTCTTATAGGAAGAGTATGTGATGAACCATAATCCCAAGAGTAGACAAGTACTTGAAGAGTTAAGAGGGGACGTTCCGACCTTAGGACCAATTGTACAAGAGGGCACACCACAAGTCACTGCACCACGTGTCACTGAGGATACACAGGTGGTACCTCGTCGCAGTGGGAGGGTTGTCAGACAGCCTGAAAGGTTCATGTTTTTTGGGAGAGTCTTCAGACTTGGTCTCTGGTAAACATGAACCGGATCCCTGGACCTATGACGAGACCCTCCAAGATAAGGATGCAGATTCTTGTCAAAGAGCAATGAACTCTGAAATAGAATCTATGGATTCTAATCATGCCTGGGAGCTAGTAGAACCACCCAATGGTGTAAAAGCCATTGGATGCAAGTGGATCTACAAGAGAA
>JAGFNQ010007019.1:65452-98214 GCA_024364735.1 Boesenbergia rotunda | reverse complement strand
AATATGGGGTTGGTGAGGAAGTTCAATTAAGATCCTTTAGTGGAATAGATCTTAATTAATGGATCAGGTTTAGATCCATTGGTGGGTCAAGATCTAACTCCTCCTCTTGGTCCCTACCTTAGTCCTATAAATACCCTAGGAGATCATGATACCAAGGCTTGATCAATCCAATTGGAAAACCCTTGGCCTCTCTCTTTCCTCTCCCTCTCATCCTCTCTCCTAGGGCGTCGGTGCACAACAAGAAGAGAAGGCTTCTTCTCTTCTTGCTCTCTCCCTCTTCTCTCTCGGCGTGGGCTGCTAGGAAAGGGTAGACCATCTCCCTTCTTAGTTGGTGGCCGGATCTCATGGGAGGAGGTTGGAGAAGGGCCGGCAGCGTGGAGGAGTGGCTCAAGGGTGTCGGCGGTGAGGGAGGATAGTAGAGAGTGGGCAGCGGGTTTGGGGAAGAAGAAGAGCCTTCTTCTTCCTTCCTCTCAGTCTTCTTCACCTTCCTTAACCTCTGTTGGACGGAGAGCTGGTGGCCGACGACCTCAGGAATCCTTGGTTGGCCGGCGGCGCACGCGTGGAAGGAGGAGAGCCCGGCGGTGCAAGCCCTTTGTTTAGGGTTTCGGCTAGGGCAAGGAGGAGAGGTTTTTGGTGGCCTTGGTGATCTCGGTTCCCGGTAGATCGTCGCCCACACGACATCCGAGAAGTGAGGGGCATAAGGTAGAAGACCGCGAGGTTATCGGGAAGGTATAACTCTTTCCCAAGCTACTTATGTCTATTTTGTGCCATGCTTGCTTACCTCGTCATTTTATGTTAGTTACTTAATTATTTTGATTTCGAATCATAATCAATAATTAATTAACTGGACCCCGACCATAAACACAAAAGTCAGCGATCCACTCGTCGCCTTTTTCGCGGTCGAACGGTCAAGCAAATTACAAGGCCGATCTTTATGATTGGCCGAGTTGTAATTTGGATCGTTCGATACGGCACGAGATGGTCGTTGGGAGACGAGTCTCCATTCGGATTAATTTTCTAATCCGTAGACATCGAGAGGTCTCTTGGAATGACTAAGTATTCGCTTAGGAAACCCGCCAAGTCATACCCAACAAGATCAACATAGACAAATTCAACATGATAAGATAATTGCTGAATTGGAAAGTGGAGAAATCACTAGTGGACAATGAAAAAAAAAATCAAGAAACTAGTTTAGCAAGACCTAGGGATACTCGTTGGGGATTATACTACTTAACATTACTTTGTCTATGCTCTATGTGGTCTTCAATGATAGAAATGTTAAGAAATGTATACGATGACGCCTCTTATTTTGCAAATAAAAGTGTTGTCGCAGGTTTAATTGAGAAGATTAAGAGTTGTCAATTTATTTTTGTGTTGTATTTGATGATGTATATATTGGGAATTACAAATATTGAGTTATCCCCTACAACGAAGGGATCAAAATATTGTTCAAGCATTGTCCTTGATTAGAAATGTGAAAGGTCAACTACAAGACTTTAGGGAAAATGGATGGCAGATAATTTTGGAACAAGTTAACATATTTTGCAAATTGAATATGATCCTAATACTTGATATGGAGGATAATACGCTACTGTGGTTATGGCAGGCATAGAGGTCAACTCATCACTAACTTTCATTATTATCATGTGAAGATTTTTTGTCAGGTATTATTTCTAAAAATATATTTGTTTATTTGTTAAAAAGATTAATTTCATTGATTATTAATTTTATCATGGTTGTAAATTTGAATTCTAAGATATTGATTTAATTATGCAAGAGATGAATAATCATTTTTCAGAAGTTAGTACGAAATTGTTTGGTTGCATAGTATGCCTTTATTCAAGAAATTTTTTCTCTCAATTTGATGTTTGTAAACTCATCCATCTTGCTGATTTTTTATCTCGAGGACTTCTTTGATATTAATTATTTATTTTTGGAACAACAACTTATGAATTACTTTTATAATTTATGGATTGATCCTTAATTTTCTTCAATTAACAACTTGAGAATTTTTACTCTAAAATTGGTTAAAACTGAAAAACATTTGGGTTTTGCCATTGGTTTATCATTACTAGTTGTAATTGCTTTCGTTTAAAAAGTTTTTTCAGCAATGGAGACTGTGAAAACTGATTTACATAATAGAATGGGAGACGAATGAATGAATAATAGTCTAATTGTATACATTGAGAAAGATATTTTTCTACAATTGAAAATAAGCAAATATTGCAATATTTTCAACAAATGCAATCTTATAGAATCCAATCATCTCCTCTTGTACCAACTCGTCACTGTAGGTCCACATTCAAGACTAATGCTTCATCTAGTGACAATCAGCAGTAGCTTTTATAATTGTGTTTTTTCATGTATTTTCAGCATTTTTACCATTGTTGACGTAAAACTTTAAATATTGAATATATTTATTTAGCCACAAAAAAAATTATCTGTGCAATTCAATCCCCCCGAAATTTTTTTCGTGGCTCCGCCCCTGCCCACTTACACCTAATAGGTTTCACATTGGGTGCCCATGAAATAATATCCCGTGTATAATTATCTTGTAAAACTCTTGCGTTGCTTGTTGCCAACACTCATGCTTAACAGCTTGTGAGTAAGAATAGGGAACTGAACTAGAGGATAAAGCACTAAATGATGCATGATACAAGTCATACCAATTAGGATGACGAGAAATTCTTATAGAGAATCTCATGATAGGTGGAGCAGCATCATATGATGGATATGGATCAGGAAGGAGCAATGGAGAAGGACGTCGTTGATTTACATACCTTGGTGTGACACTCATGCTTAACAGCTTGTGAGTAAGAATAGGGAACTGAACTAGAGGATAAAGCACTAAAAACGGCAATTTACCAAAAGGCGCACCCAAAAATGGGTATTTACCAAAAGGCGTCCCATGGTTTCAATGTTACCAAAAGGCGCACATATTTTAGTAAACTTCCTCTTATACCCCTACTATCAATCAAGTACTGCATGCAATTCTCTTTCCCTTTCTCTTTCTCTTTGTCAGTAACGAATTTCGAGATGGACGTACGTACCTTTCTCAAAAAGATGTTTCTTTATATTTTGATAATAATATTATGGAACCTTTCTCAAAACAAAAAAATATTAAAATTAATTAAAATATTTTTATTAAATAAAAACTAAAAGAACATTTCAGCCGCCCACGTTGGGCCTGAAATGATTCCATTTCAGGCCCAACGTGGGGCTGAAATGTTTCCATTTCAGGCCCAACGTGCCTAATATTAAGGGACTTTTCTCGATTCTTTATTATTACATTTTAACACCTCGGAGAAGTCCAAATAAATAATGGATAGCAAATTTGAACTCCTTGTAACCTCAGAAATCCACAGGAACTGAAATTTTTACAATCGGAGCTCTCTAGGCCAATCAGTGGTCTTTTGGAGTCATTGGGGCCTGAAATGGAAAAATACGTGGGCCTGAAATGTTTCCATTTCAGGCCCAACGTGGGCCTGAAATGGACATTTCAGGCCCAACGTGGGCCTGAAATTTTTCCATTTCAGGCCCCAATGACTTCAAAAGGCCACTGATTGACCTAGAGAGCTCCGATTGTAAAAATTTCAGTTCCTGTGGATTTCTGAGGTTACAAGGAGTTCAAATTTGCTATCCATTGTTTATTTGGACTTCTCCGAGGTATTAAAATGTAATAATGAAGAACCGAGAAAACATCACGTTGGGCCTGAAATGGGCACGTTGGGCCTGAAATGGAACCATTTCAGGCCCACGTTGGGCCTGAAATGATTCCATTTCAGTCCCAATGACCCTAAAAGGCCTAATGTGTCAAAATTCACTATTTGACCTAGAGAGCTCCGATTGTAAAAATTTCAGTTCCTGTGGATTTCTGAGGTTACAAGGAGTTCAAATTTGCTATCCATTATTCATTTGGACTTCACGAGGTATTAAAATGTAATAATAAAGAACCGAGAAGAAATCACATATTAGGCCTTTTAGGGTCATTGGGCCTGAAATGGTTGGACACCTATTGTATTGGTGATATCTAATATATAGATGTTTGGACACCTAAAATATCATCTCCTACCTCTGACCTCTCTATTCATATGAATTTTCAGAAATCCAGATATGGGAGGTCCATCAGTGAGTTTTGACCAAAACTCACTGATATTTCTAAACTACTCCTATTTGATTGGTGATATCTAATATATAGATGGTTGGACACCTAATACATCATCTCCTACCTCTAACCTCTCTATTCATATGGAATTTTCAGAAATCCAGATATGGGAGGTCCATCAGTGGGTTTTGGTCAAAACTCACTGATATTTCTAAACTACTCCTATTTGATTGATGATATCAATATATAGATGTTTGGACACCTAAAACATCATCTCCTACCTCTAACCTCTCTATTCATATGGAATTTTCAGAAATCCAGATATGGGAGGTCCATCAGTGGGTTTTGGTCAAAACTCACTGATATTTCTAAACTACTCCTATTTGATTGGTGATATCTAATATATAGATGTTTGGACACCTAAAACATCATCTCCTACCTCTAACCTCTCTATTCATATGGAATTTTCAGAAATCCAGATATGGGAGGTCCATCAGTGGGTTTTGGTCAAAACTCACTGATATTTCTAAACTACTCCTATTTGATTGGTGATATCTAATATATAGATGGTTGGACACCTAAAACATCATCTCCTACCTCTAACCTCTCTATTCATATGAAATTTTCAGAAATCCAGATATGGGAGGTCCATCAGTGAGTTTTGACCAAAACCCACTGATATTTCTAAACTACTCCTATTTGATTGGTGATATCTAATATATAGATGTTTGGACACCTAAAACATCATCTCCTACCTCTAACCTCTCTATTCATATGGAATTTTCAGAAATCCAGATATGGGAGGTCCATCAGTGGGTTTTGGTCAAAACTCACTGATATTTCTAAACTACTCCTATTTGATTGGTGATATCTAATATATAGATGTTTGGACACCTAAAACATCATCTCCTACCTCTAACCTCTCTATTCATATGGAATTTTCAGAAATCCAGATATGGGAGGTCCATCAGTGGGTTTTGGTCAAAACTCACTGATATTTCTAAACTACTCCTATTTGATTGGTGATATCTAATATATAGATGTTTGGACACCTAAAACATCATCTCCTACCTCTAACCTCTCTATTCATATGGAATTTTCAGAAATCTAGATATGGGAGGTCCATCAGTGGGTTTTGGTCAAAACTCAGTGGATTTTCAGAAATATCAGTGGGTTTTGGTCAAAACTCACTGATGGACCTCCCATATCTGGATTTCTGAAAATTTCATATGAATAGAGAGGTTAGAGATAGGAGATGATGTTTTAGGTGTCCAACCATCTATATATTAGATATCACCAATCAAATAGGAGTAGTTTAGAAATATCAGTGAGTTTTGACCAAAACCCACTGATGGACCTCCCATATCTGGATTTCTGAAAATTCCATATGAATAGAGAGGTTAGAGGTAGGAGATGATGTTTTAGGTGTCCAAACATCTATATATTAGATATCACCAATCAAATAGGAGTAGTTTAGAAATATCAGTGAGTTTTGACCAAAACCCACTGATGGACCTCCCATATCTGGATTTCTGAAAATTCCATATGAATAGAGAGGTTAGAGGTAGGAGATGATGTTTTAGGTGTCCAAACATCTATATATTGATATCATCAATCAAATAGGAGTAGTTTAGAAATATCAGTGAGTTTTGACCAAAACCCACTGATGGACCTCCCATATCTGGATTTCTGAAAATTCCATATGAATAGAGAGGTTAGAGGTAGGAGATGATGTTTTAGATGTCCAACCATCTATATATTAGATATCACCAATCAAATAGGAGTAGTTTAGAAATATCAGTGAGTTTTGGTCAAAACTCACTGATGGACCTCCCATATCTGGATTTCTGAAAATTCATATGAATAGAGAGGTCAGAGGTAGGAGATGATATTTTAGGTGTCCAAACATCTATATATTAGATATCACCAATACAATAGGTGTCCAACCATTTCAGGCCCAATGACCCTAAAAGGCCTAATGTGTGATTTATTCTCGGTTCTTCATTATTACATTTTAATACCTCGTAGAAGTCCAAATGAATAATGGATAGCAAATTTGAACTCCTTGTAACCTCAGAAATCCACAGGAACTGAAATTTTTACAATCGGAGCTCTCTAGGTCAAATAGTGAATTTTGACACATTAGGCCTTTTAGGGTCATTGGGACTGAAATGGAACCATTTCAGGCCCACGTTGGGCCTGAAATGATTCCATTCTGGCTCAACGTGGGCCTGAAATGGTTCCACGTGGGCCTGAAATGGTTCCATTTCAGGCCCAACGTGCCCATTTCAGGCCCAACGTGATGTTTTCTCGGTTCTTCATTATTACATTTTAATACCTCGGAGAAGTCCAAATAAACAATGGATAGCAAATTTGAACTCCTTGTAACCTCAGAAATACACAGGAGCTGAAATTTTTACAATCGGAGCTCTCTAGGTCAATCAGTGACCTTTTGGAGTCATTGGGGCCTGAAATGTTAAAATTTCAGGCCCACGTATTTTTCCATTTCAGGCCCCAATGACTCCAAAAGGCCACTGATTGACCTAGAGAGCTCCGATTGTAAAAATTTCAGTTCCTTTGGATTTCTGAGGTTACAAGGAGTTCAAATTTGCTATCCATTATTTATTTGGACTTCTCCGAGGTGTTAAAATGTAATAATAAAGAATCGAGAAAAGACCCTTAATATTGGGCACGTTGGGCCTGAAATGGAAACATTTCAGCCCCACGTTGGGCCTGAAATGGAATCATTTCAGGCCCAACGTGGGCGGCTAAAATGTTCTTTTAGTTTTTATTTAATAAAAATATTTTAATTAATTTTAATATTTTTTTGTTTTGAGAAAGGTTCCATAATATTATTATCAAAATATAAAGGAACATCTTTTTGAAAAAGGTACGTACGTCCATCTCGAAATTCGTTACTGACAAAGAGAAAGAGAAAGGGAAAGAGAATTGCATGCAGTACTTGATTGACAGTAGGGGTATAAGAGGAAGTTTACTAAAATTTGTGCGCCCTTTGGTAACATTGAAACCATAGGACGCCTTTTGGTAAATACCCATTTTTGGGTGCGCCTTTTGGTAAATTGCCGCACTAAAAATGATGCATGATACAAGTCATACCAATTAGGATGACGAGAAATTAATTCTTATAGAGAATCTCATGATAGGTGGAGCAGCATCATATGATGGATATGGATCAGGAAGGAGCAATGCAGAAGGACGTCGTTGATTTACATACCTTGGTGTGACTCGATCAAGAGAAGATGATAAGTCATTAAAACTTAGATGAACAACAATATCAGGAGATTATTGATCACGAGTTGGAAAGAAATATTGATTTTCAAATAAAACAATGTTACGATAAATACGAAATTTCTTAGTAGAAGGATCATAGCAAACAATACCCTTGTGATGAGTACTATATCCCATAAATGCTCATTTAACAGATTGAGCATACAGTTTGTGCCATTCATGATGAGATAAATGGAAGAAACAAATAACACCAAATGTATGTAAATGCCCATATTGAGGATGTTGTTGATGAAGACAAAAATAAAGAGATTCAAAGTGCTTTGAGAAGGTGATGAGATAAGCTATTGTAGATAAAGCTTCTACCCAAAACTTAATTGGTACGAAGGATTCAAGTAACAAAGTATGAGCGACTTCTGGAAGATGATGATTCTTTAATTCGCTCTGCTACGTCATTTTGTCGGGTGTGTGCGGGCAAGAGCATTGCAAGAGAATACCATTTTCATTTAAAAATTTATGAAATTCAATAGACATTTATTCTCCCCTGAAAAAATAACGGATTAGTCTTAGTTTCTAATTTAGACATTATTTTTTCCTTCCTACAAAGAATAAAGAAACGTTAATAGTAACCATTCGAGCCGACGAAATTAGTAATATTATCCGTGAACGTATTGAACAATATACTAGAGAAGTAAAGATTGTGAATACCAGTACCGTACTTCAAGTAGGCGACGGAATTGCTCGTATTCATAGTCTTGATGAAGTAATGACAGGTGAATTAGTAGAGTTTGAAGAGGGTACAATAGGCATTGCTCTGAGAGTGAAGAACTTTAACAACGGTAGAAAACTAAGTTTTAACAAATGCAATAAAAGTCTTCAAAATTGAAAAAAAAAAAACTCAGATTTGAAAAGAAAAAATAAATCCAAATAAATGGACTATAGTCATCGATAAATATCACAAAATACTTATAATATGCATGAGATATAATAGGTATAATCTCCCATACATCACTATAAATAATATTAAAATATTTAATCGTATAACTATCCATAGGGAACAAATTTTACTTTTTCTTTAATTTGTAAGTTAACCAAGCAAAGGAAGGATTTGAAAATTGATTTTTATTATCCAATAAATTAGAATTCAATAAATGAGATAATATGATAGAATTTGGGCGAGCTAAACTTTTATGTCACGTCTCACTTTTATTCTCAATAGTAGAACAACCAAAGATACCTAACTATGAATAGAAATATGTAAAGGAAATAAATGTCCAACATTAAGCCCTTTCGTGATCATCATCCCCCAAACCTGATCCTGCACATGATAACTATCACGAGAAAAGTACACATCATAGTTAATTTCAACTAATTGACTAACTGAAAGAAGATTGTCAGAAAGATCAGGTAAGACAAAAGCATTGTTCAAAACTGGAGTAATATCACGAACAATAATAATGGACAAATTATTTCCATTTGCAACCTTAATGTATTCTGAATCATGATATGAGTAAATATTTTTCAGTAAATTAGTTGAACTAGTCCTATGATTTGCTACCATAGAATCAACAAATCAAGACTTAGATAAGAGATTACCAGTACCTCGAACCCCTAAAGCTGAAAGCACTGAAACTATTATTTGTTGCTCAATTTTAGGAGTAAGAATATTAATTTGAGCATTTTGATTTACAATTGACATTGTAGGGGAACTAATTTGAGTTGGTGCAGTAGAAGAGTTACCAATATTTGCTTGAAAAGGAATAGCCTGGCGATTCTAAGAACGTATTAAACACTCTTTGATATCTCCGGGGCTATGGTACAGCGGTAGGGTGACTAGTCGCTATCTTAGGCATCCGTGGTTCGATCCCCAGCTACGGCGTATTTACAGGAATTTTTCCTCCAAATGAGATGCGAACCCTGGGACGTTGGGCTTCTAAACCGCCCACTGCGAGCGCTTTCCGATTTACCCTGACGGCCGGTGAGAAACTTCCGTGAGGCCGAATCGATCATCCGAGGTTGGAAAAACTTTATTAATCGCATTAAACACTCTTTGATGATGTGCCCTTGCCTTTTACAATAATTACAAAAAAATTTAGTACAATTTGCAACAATATGCCCATAATTCCTAAACATTAAACTTTACTCANTTTTTACATCAAGTTCTTTAAAATTTGTAAATATATATATATTTATCAGTTTTAAATATCACTCTAGATTTTCTGTTTATAAGTACAGCTTTATGCTATTGCATATGTCCACATACACATACCTATAATGCTATTGCATATGTCCGCATACACATACCTATGGAATCTGAGATTGACACATGTTAATTTTGATTGATTGACAGCTTCAATTGCTTAACTTATCAAGACTTAAAAAATCCATAGATTGCATAAACATGTTGAAAAATTGGTTGAACGGACGGTCTCAAAGTTACATTGACTCAATTGACATTGTTATTTGAAGTAGTACTGCATTAGCAGAATTTGAACATAAAACCATCTTAAATGCTAAAACTATTGGGAAAAGACTCAAAATTGATGGTGCATGTATTTATAATACATAATATGTAGCGGGTAGCGGAATCGAACCCGCATCGTTAGCTTGGAAGGCTAGGGGTTATAGTCGACGTTGGTTGATCATTTTTAACATCTCTAATTCAAAACTGAACATGAAATTTTTATTTCATTCGGCTCCTTTATGAAAGATTGATGTATTCATAGAGAAAGAATTACATCCATAACATCTATGTCAGCCTTTCAAAAAGCTATCACCTAGACTATTTCGGCCAACCTCTACTTTACTCAGGTGGAAGATACTCCATATTAATCAGGGTATTTATATCATTTATGTGACAGCACAGGTGCCCCACCTATTTCAGATGATTTGATGGAATAAATTTACTTTTCATTTTAAATTTTCATTCAATAATAAAAGTTGATATATATATATATATATATATATTATCATTAAATATATTATTTTAATTATATAAGATTTTCGTACATCCCACAGTCATCTACACTAATTATAGTAAATATTCAAGTATATACTTTATTAAGTTATAATACCATGTTAATGCTAATATGCTATTGGCTTTTATATACGAATAAAAATATAGCACGATTTATCAATGTTCTATAAATAACAATGTAGAAAATAAATAACTTCAAGTGGCAAAGACGATTGATTCATCTTAGTATTTTCGTCAATTCATCTTAAAATTAATATAAAAAAGATAAATCATAAAGATTATTAACCCGTATATTATAATTATATACAAATAAATAGCTCCAACTATCATATTAAGTCAGTTAATATTCAGTAGTATTATTATAATGGATATAGATTGAAAATCTTGGTAAAAGTTGTATATAACATTTTTTTTTAAAATATTGATTTATTATAATTCTCTTGATTTATTTATCTATATATGATTGTAGGGTCAATCGAACGTCGGAGGTGAGTATATGATTTTTTTTCTATAATGTAGAAAATAATTAAAAATCATTTGAAACAAATTATATCATTTTTTATTCTAATATAGAAAAATAAATCAATTGGATGGGATACGTTTCAAATTTAACAAATTTGTAAGGATATTGCATTTCATCAGACTCGGGTTGTCGTAGATCATGTCGGACATAACCTAGCCATTTTTTATGTCGAGCTTACTAGAAAGAGATTTAAAACACCTCTTAATATAAAGACTATTTGCTTTAGTAAGGAACTCAATTTTTTAATATAATATATTATTACTTTTAAATATTCAAATGCTCCATCTTAAAAAATAAGTTATTTGTTTGGTCAGTAAATCGTAAATCACTTAACTTAAATTATTACCATATTTATTCTATTTACATTAAATTATATAATTAAATTTTAAAAATAATTTAAAGTTTATTAGATTAGACTTGATGGTCAAATTAATGAAGACCATGGTTATTTCCCTTTTTATCCATTAGAATAAGTAAAATAAGTATAAGGATAAATTAAATAATATCCATCCACGTTGAAATAAATAACTAAACAAATAAATTAAACATTTTCCATCTATATTCATTTTATATAAGAAGAAGAAATGAGATAAAAAAAAAGTAAAAAAAAAATCTATATCTTTTTTTTTTTTACTCTCAACTCCTTCAATCTGAAATAAACAGAATGAGAATTCACTGGAATTCTATCGAACAGATTTGCCGGTGATCTCCTGCATCACCTCCACAAATCGGTTTTCTTCGCAAGGAATCCTGAGCACTCCCTCCTGCCGGTACCCGAACTCCGTGGCCGCCATGTCCAGCAGCTTCACGAAGCTCGGGTGCGTCAGCTCCTCCACCCTCACCGTGAACCTCCGCAGCTCCGGCCCCAGCCCGACCAGCACCGGCACATGCCCTTTGGGCGGCGCCCTCTCTTCTCCCGCCGCCACACCCTGCTGCTGCCGCTGCTGCTTCCTCATTGGCGAACGGATCACCGGCCAGGACTCAGTCGCCGCCTGGTTCCTCCCTGGCTTTATACTGCAGCTAGCCCATCATCAGTGGGAATTCATTCATTCATTCATTCATTCATTCAAACGCTGAGACGAAGAACATGCTGCGTTTGACTTAATTAGGCTTTACTGCATTGATTGTGTATTTTTGTATTTTATTAGATTTAATTTGTTAGGTTGTATTTGTTCGAGATTTCAATTTTTTCTGGCTGATGAGCTAACTGCTTTCGGGATTTCTCATTTGTACACGTTTTAAACTTGTTCATACTAATTTTGATATAAGGTCTAGAATAAAGATACTAAGTAATTAACACCGTCAATAGAATTTTAAAATTTTTTTAATTTGAAAAATATTAAATTTTTAAATAATTTTAGATTCTACCGTACGTCAATTCCTTCTAATTGATGTTAAAAAAATTTAATCATTTTAAATCAAAATTAATATACTTCTGAAATTTCCTATCTTTTTAATATAATTATATCTTCATATTTGAATTAATAACTTAAATTAAGATTAATAAATTTTTAAATCTATAAATACTTGATAAAATTTGTCACAAATTTATTAAAATGGTATAACGATATATACAAACCAATGTTACTAATCGGTTTTTAGGACTCATTTGATTTAAAAAATACCAAAATCCTAAATTTTCAAATGGTATAAAATGAAACTAATTGATGTGCTGAATCCTTCCAAATTAAAATACATATATTTTTAAAAAAAATCCTTAAATAATTAAAAAAATTAATTAAAAAAGAGAAATTTTCTAGAGCAACAAGAGCACGAGGAATATAATGAGAATGCGTTTAGTAATTTTGATACGAGCTCCAATATATTTAGTAAAAAAATTTAATGAAAAATTTAATAAATAATATGGTATTTTATATACACACGTTCGATTATTTCTCGAACATCATCGGCAGCTTTCGGTCACCGTCCCGAATCAAACTATATCCTGAAAAATACGATGAACTCGTCGAGATTTTTTACTGAATATATTATTTTTCTTTTAATATTATGAGAATTAAGTACCTAAAATAATAATTTCTGGAATTTAGGTACGGCTGCAATTATTATTTGTTTGAGTAATGATACGCACAGTGAAAGTGAATGTCTCAGTGAAAATTTTGACCGTCAATCGACGGCACGTCCGACGTCCGATCGTCGATCGGACATTACCGGCCGCCGCCCCAAACCAAACTATACCCTGGGGGGTACGGTGAACCCGTCGGGGGTCGCCACAATTGCGATCTCGCATCATCGACCGTCGATTTCGATGGGTTCACCGTTGCCGGCAATCCTGACGAGTTCACCGTCCTCCCAAGGTATAGTTTAATTCGGGACAGCAATCAAAGGTCGTCGGTGGTGTCCGATCAACGATCGAAGATATACATATTAACTACACGTCATTCATTATAATTTTCACTCTCCTAAATTCACTCTTCAAATCATTTCCCTATTTATTTTTTAACGAACAAAAAGGAAACTAACGTGTGAATGAGTTCTTCGAAGTCAATTATTCTCCGTCGTCTGACTGATGACCCAATTTATGTGCCCATGTGAGCCTTCAACCTCCCGAGAATTAAAAAATTATACTAGAAGAAATTAAAAAAAAATGAAACGTGAATTGCATTGTTCATGAGTTATATTTTCATTTTTATGGAAAAAAAATATTAGATTAGATAGTAGATAAATTTAGGATAATCGATTCGACTTTATAAAAAAATTTTATCGATCACTAGAATAAATCAGAAAATGTTTATAGTGGACGGTTTAGAAGTCTAGTGTATCTAAGTTCATGTGAAACTTTTTAATAAAATATATTATAATTAAGGATTTATAAATATTTGAGATAATGATAATTATTTAACTTTGTACGATAGTTTCAAGGGCTATATTTTTTATGGATAATGTCGAGAGGTGGCGGTGCGGTGTCAACTCTGAGGGCTATATTTTTCATGGATAACGTCGAGAGGTGGCGGTGCGGTGTTTCATCGAATTTATTTTGTGAGGAAACAAATACAAGGACGAATTGTACCGGAACTGATCGTACGTAGCATTTAAAACGGCACGTTTAGTCCCTGGCATTCATTCTCACACCGCAACAAAATTAGAAAATGGTTTTTAAAAATATATTGTTTTTAATTCAAATGTTCACACACCCGATTAATCCTGAAAATGAAATCGTCCACCAAATAAATCCAAAAACATTCAGGATAATACGTTGGCAGCCGATTTCAATAGGTCATTCATCACTATAAAGTTGTGTGTGTCCTAAACCGGATATTCGAACCCGATTAACCTAACCACAAATTTTGCTTAACTAGATTTGTAGTAAAAAAAAATCCATTAATTGGTCTTGATCAACTCACTTGGACGAATATATTAAGACTGCTTAAAGACTCCCACGATCGACCAACCCATCGTCATGTTCAATCCACCTAACTCAATTGGCGTGCCAAATCATTCGATCATTCAGATTGATGGGCTCGTGACGCCTTTTTGCCCTCGTCCTTCTAAACTTACTCAACTTTATCAAACAACTAACTTAATCATCCTCACCTCGCTTGACTCTCAACATAGTGGTGGCCATCACATAGTAAAATTGTCAAATTAAGCAAGAATTGTTCCCGTTGAAGTAGAGAAATACCCTCCTCCTGTATGATGACCTACTTAGTTTTTGTATTCACCTTTTTACATATGAATGTGGAACTAGCAGGATAGGATGTTCGGGGGGTATGATCTGTAAGTATTCTGGATATATTTTGATGTTGTCAATCGAGCCAAGTTAGGTCATATTATATTTGATGTCTTGTGCCTAAGTGTGCAGGACCTTAAGAGCACAAGAAGTCGAGCGGAAGACGCAGTGAGCGAGAAGGGTGACACGGGAAGGGAGTCGACGGACTCGGTACATCTGAGGGACGAGAAGCATGGAAGAGTACATTGGTGGACGAGAAGGACACGCGTGATGTTCGAAGGACGAGAAGTTGGAAGTCTGCTTGAGGAGAAAGCTGGAGTTGAGTTCGGGCGAGTTCAACTTTGGATGGTTGGAAGTCATCCATGTGATCGGAGTCCGAAGAAGATCAACTCGATAGTTGACTTTGGAGCACTCAACGTCTGAGGTGTCTCTGATGCCTTGGGAGACGCCTCGAATGAGCATAATTGAATATGTGAAGATTCTGAACTGATGCACCTCAGATAATTCCCAAGACGCCTCAAGTCGGAAATGAGATATCTCAGGTCGAAACTAGGGCGCTTCAGGTCGGAACCGATACACCTCAGATGAAAATTTCAATTAATGAACTGTTGGCTGCGTGGATTATATTTTATCCAACTGAGACGCCTCAAGTATCAACTGAGGTACCATAATGTCACGTCATCAAACGGTTATTTTGACCATTGGGCTATAAATAACCCCTAGAGTTGGGAATCAATAACAATAATTATAATTCATTTTTCCCAATCTTTAGTGAGCTTTCAAAGATTGTAATAGGTGTTGGCACCCCAGTTGATTTTGATGTGATCAACCAAATTAGGTTAGGTCCTGTTGTGGTTTTGATCCCCTGTCTATTTGTGTAGGAGCTTAGGAGCGGAGGAGCCATCGGGCTTGGTGCATCCGAGAGACGCGGAAGCTGCGGAAGAGTACATCGAAGGAGCGAGAAAGACGTGTGCGACATCCGAGGGACGAGAAGTTGGGAGGAAGAACGCTCGATGGGCGAAAGGCTGGAATCGAGTTCGGGTGAGTCTAATTCCGGTTGGTTAGAAATCACCAAAATAAAGCGTCTACCAAAAAGTCAACTCTGTTGACTTTAACCAAGTCAAAATTTTGACTTGGACCATATTTGACCAAAATTGTTGGAGAAGCATGGAGGCTTGACTGAAGACTTTGACCAAGCAACCCACGTGGACAACTTGCATGCACAAAAATTTCTACCGTTTAAAAGATTAAACTATCTTTTAAAATTATAAACTTTATAAAAGATAAAGTTTATCTTTTAATTAAACAATTAAGGATTAAATTTATCTATATTCAATTAAAGGATAATTACTATCCTTTAATCGGACAGAAGCTTCTACCGTTTAAAAGTTTAACCTTATTTTTTAAAACGATAAACTTTATAAAAGATAAAATTTATCTTTTCATCAACGGTTAATGATTAAATTTATCTATGAACAACGGTAATGATTAATTTTCTTAGCCTATAAATAGACTTAAAAGTTAAAGAGATTTTCAACAGATTAATTGTAATTCTTCTAGCTTCTGTCTTATGCTACAATGTTTGTAAAAGCATTTTCCATCAGATGGACATTTTCATAGTGAGCTTCAACCGTCTTGGATTAGCAACCATCTAGGTTGCAACCAAGTAATTTTTGTGTCTTAGCCTTTCTACTAGTTGAGTTAGTTTATGCTTATCATATTTAATTATAGCAACTAATCTAGAATCTTTGTGAGCTGCACAAAAGATTTATTTTTATATTACAGCGGCAATTTATCCCCTCTTGTCGGTCCACCTCGACCAGACAAGTGGTATTAGAGTCAGGATATCGCAGAAGGACTAACTGCCAATTGCAGCAATTCTAAAAAATGGTTGGACCAGTGATCTACTCGCCGAAGTTTGAGGGGGAGCTCGCACCATGGAAGAGGAAAATGAATGTATTTTTTACTACTGATTATGAATTATAACTAATGATGAAAAAGGGGTTTTCATCTCCAAAAGATAACGAATGAAAGTTCAAGAAACCTGACTCCTGGAACAAAAAGGAGCAAGTAGACGCGATAGCAAACGAAAAGGCGGAATTCCACCTGTTGACTGTCCTCCCCGAGCAAGATGTCAATCGAATCGGGAAGTAAGACTCGACAAAGAAACTTTGGGAAAAGTTCTTGGAATTACACGAAGGCTCGGAGGCGAAACTGACACGACGAGACATCCTACGAAGCCAGCTTATCAACCTCCGAATGGAAGACGAACAATCAGTAGCCCAACTACATGCCAAGGTAAAAGAGCTACTCACGAACCTTGAAAACCTCGATGAAAAGGTATCAAATCGCAACGCTCAACGGTACGCGCTAAATGCTTTTCCGAGAACCCCGGATTGGATCTCAGTAATCGATATATATTTTATTTCAAAAGATCTTGAGGTAAGTACTCTAGAACAACTTTTTTCAGTTTTAGAGCTTCACGAATCTCGGTGTGTAGGGAAGAGCAGGAAAATGGACAACGTCGCTCTGAACGCGAGGAGAAACCAGATCGAGGATGAGTCGTCAACGACCAATGAAAATACGGCAGAAATGGTAAAAAGCCTTAAATGTTTTTTTAAAAAGGCTAATAAATTCTCCAAGTTTCAAGATAAAAAATGATCTCCAAAGAAACGTACAGTCCAATGCTACAATTGCAAAGAGGAGGGTCATCTAAAAGACCAATGTCCTAAATTCAAGAACTAGCTAAAGAAGAAGAAGACGCTAAAAGCCACCAGGGACGAGCCATCGTCCGATGAATTGGTAACTAACGAATACGCTGGACTTGCGCTGATGACAAGTCATCAAGGGGAGAGCACTGATAAAGGGGGAGCTAAGCCGGAAGAAAGCAACGTCAAAAGGGGAAGCCCCTCTTATCGAAAGCGACCCGGTAAGTGAGGTATGTTTTTTCCTTCAGGATCAATTATACTCTGGTATAAAAGCAATACTTAAAGCTAATCTTAAATTAGAAAAAGAAAACAAAAATTAAAAATAAAATTGACTAATATGTGTTCTTCTGATGGTTCTAATAAACTGAAAAATAATGTTGTTAATTTGAGAAATTTAGTTAAAAAATTAGAATTTGATATTGCATGTTTATGCCAAAATAAAAATAGTTATCCTGAATTGGTACATTAAAAATCACAGGGCCAACTTAGAAAAGTGTCCAAGAACTATATACTTGTGAAATTTTTAATTAACTCCGTAGACAGGAACTTATTTTGGGTTCCTAAGTCTTTACTAGATTAATTTTTACTCGGTATATGTTTTAGTGCTAATAGTTTTTTGATATATTTTTAATATATTTTTTCACTCTTTATTATTCACTTTCTTTGAAAAATAAATAGTAGCCTAATTTTAAATTAATAAAATCATGTTCATATTTTTCCTAAATACATGAATATTTTCATTACATATTGTGAATTTTTGAGATTTTTTTTATTATTTTTCGAATTTTCACAATTTTACATTCAAAATTTAAATTTTAAATTTTAAAAATAGATTAAAAAAATTATTTTCCTAGATCCAATTTTTTTCAATCTAAATATGATTAGTAGACCTCAGTAAAATTTTATGAAATAGTTTTGAATTTTAAATATTTATTTTTTAAAAATTCTACTCCGTCAGTATTTGATTTAATTTCATATATAGATAACGTTTTTTAAAGTCAAAATTTTTGTGCAAGCTTAAAACATTATTTCTCAAATATACAAAAATTTTCAGATTTTTCTAACATTTTTTAATTTTCTATGATTTTTTTTTAAATTTGATTTTTTTAATATTAAATTTTGATAGAAAATTATTTTTATCAAATCAGATTTTCCTAAATCAAATCATCATCTATTGACCTTAATATAATTTTCTCCGATTTTTTTTTGATGTAATTTAAATTTTTGAAAATTCAATCTTCAAAATTTCTATGACTATTTACACTTACGCAAAAGTTTTCAATTCTTTTTCAAAGATTTTTTAAAAAAAACAAAAAAAATAAAAGAATGCTTAGAAACAATTTCATTCATATTTTCTATCTTTTTTCCTTTCCTAAGTTTTTGTTGTGCCCCATTGTTTGTTGTGATCAAAGGGGGAGAATAGTTTAAGTTCAGGGAGAGGTTGTTGTTTTAATTTGTAAATATTTCTTTTATGCTTAATTATTAGTTAGTGTTATTTTTTTTAGTTTAACCCTAACTGAACTTGGGTTGATGCACATCAAAAAGGAAGAGATGGTTGGTGCCCCAATTGGTTTTTGATGTGATCGACGATGTTAGATTAGGTCCTGTTATGGTTTTGATCCCTCTGTCTAAGTGTGCAGGAGTTTAGGAGCGGAGGAAGTCGAGTGTAAGACGCAGTGGATGAGAAGGATTGCACGGCAAAATGAGCCATCGGGCTCAGTGCATCCGAGGGACGTGGAAGCTGCGGAAGAGTACACCGGTGGAGCGAGAAGGATGTGCGTGTCGTCCAAGGGACGAGAAGCTGAGAGGAAGGACGCTCGAGGGGCGAAAGGCCGGAGTCGAGTTTGGGTGAGCCTAACTCCGGTTGGCTAGAAATCACCCAAACAAAGTGTCTACCAAAAAGTCAATAGAGTTGACTTTTACCAAGTTAAAATTTTGACTTGGACTATATTTGATCAAAATTATTAGAGAAGCATGGAGGCTTGACCGAAGACTTTGACCAAGCAACACACGTGGATAGCTTACACGCACAGAAGCTTCTACCATTTAAAAGATGTTGGGTATGACTTGGCGGGTTTCCCTAGCAAATACCTAGTCGATCCGAGGGACCTCTCCATGCCAACGGATTAAAAATTCAATCCGAATAGAGAGTCGTCTCCCATCGACCGTCTCGTGCCGTATCGAACGATCCAAATTGCAACTTAGCCAATTACCAAAATTGGCCTTGCAATTTGCTCAACCGTTCGACCGCGAAAAAGGCGACGAGTTGATCGCCGACTTTTATGTTTATGGTCGGGGTCCAGTTAAGAATTTATTAAATATATTTTGCAATCAAAATAATAAATTCTTACACATAAAATGACAAGGCATACAGACATGGCACATAAAAGACATAAGGAAATATAACGGAGCTTATGGAAAGTTATACCTTTCCGATCACCTCGCGGTCTTCTACCTTATGTCCCTCCCTTCGCGGACGTCATGTGGGCGATGATCTACCGCGATCCGAGATCATCAAGAGCTCCAATCAATCCTCTTCTTCAACCGGCCAAAACCCTAGCTCCTAGGGTTTGCGTGGCCGGCCACCCCTTTCTCTTCCCTTGCGCCGCCGACCGCCGGAGCCGGCTCCCAGACCTCCGACCAACAGCAGACCTAGAGAGGACGGTGAAGAAGATAAAGAAGGAGAGAAACTACTTCTTCCTAGCCCCAACACAGCCCACAACCTCTTCTCCTTCTATCTTACGGCGCCGGCGCATCCCTTGGTTGCGCCGCCTACAACCGGCCGCCGACGCCTCCCTCAACCTCCCTGAGCACCACGTATGGTAGAAGACACCTCTTCTGTGAGCTTCAGCCGGAATTTGGTGGAGGAGGGAAGAAGAACCGAGGAGCTCTCTCCTCTTCTTCTTGTTGCGCTGCCGAGACCTAGGAGAGAGAGGGAGAGGAGAGGGTTTGGGTCTTGGTTATTGGATTGATTAAATTGGCTTGGTTTCTTGATCTCATAGGGTATTTATAGGGCTAAGGCAGGGACTAAGAGGAGGAGTTGGTTCTTGGCCCGTTAATGGATCCAAACCCAATCCATTAATTAAGATCCATTCCACTAAAGGATCTTAATTGAACTTCCTCACCAACCCCCATATTTTCATATGAGCTCCATATATTATGAGTCGTCCATCCCCCCGTGTTTAAGATCGTGCATGCCCGTTAATTAATTAAATTACTGATAATTTAAATTAATTAACTTCTGGATCCTTGATTAGTACCACTCAACCTTATCAACGTGTCGGATCAAATCCACCTGTAGGGTTTAGCACGATGATGTTGGGACCGGTAGACGAGCTAGAGGGGGGGTGATTAGCTTCGATTCGCTTGTAGATGATTTGTCGTGGCGGAAGACTTCAAGCAATGCTAACACGTTGGATTTTACTTGGTATCCACCCCGGCCGGGTGACTAATCCAAGGATCACTCTCCTCACACTCTCATACACTATGAAAGTCTCCTTCTTGAGGTGGAGAAACCTCTTACAAGCTTTCACAAAGATACAACAAGAAACAAAGCAAATACAAATGAAATCTTACAAGATTTACAATGAATAAGCTCACACTTTGCTTTCCTTGCTATCTTCAAGCTTGTGATCGCCTCTAGAACTTTGGAAGTGCAGCAACACTAAGCCCCAAAGCTTCTCTTGAAATGGCGTGGAAGGAGGAAGAAGAGTTGCGCTTCAAACATGCGTGAAAACCTTTATACCCGACGCCTAGGGTTTCTGAATCGATTACCCAATCGATTACCACGTCAGATTCTACAGTTCAATGGCTAGTTTTCGAACCGTAATCGATTACCCAATCGATTACGAGTGTCCTGAATCGATTACCCAATCGATTCAGAGCCTCTCTGTTCTCTCGCGCAACCTTTGGTGA
The DNA here is from genome assembly GCA_024364735.1 of Boesenbergia rotunda. Classification (NCBI taxonomy): domain Eukaryota; kingdom Viridiplantae; phylum Streptophyta; class Magnoliopsida; order Zingiberales; family Zingiberaceae; genus Boesenbergia; species Boesenbergia rotunda. The sequence goes on along the minus strand of JAGFNQ010007019.1, from coordinate 77,052 downwards.
TCGATCACCCTAATCGATCACCGAACCCCTTAATCGATTAGCCAATCGATTAAGGGAAGGCTGAATCGATTACCTAATCGATTCAGCCACCTTCTGTCCTCTCGCGCAAACTGCCCTAATCGATCCACTGATCGATTCACCCAATCGATTTCCCAATCGATTGAATCCAACCTAACTTGTGCTCACAAGTCTAGGGTTTCCTACCAAGTGTCCGGTCAACCCCTTTGACCAACTTGGATTTCTCCTGCCTAGTTCCCAACTAGAACTTAACCTGATTCCCCACCAGGTTCGCCTAACCCTCGAGTTAGGTCTAGTCTTTCGGTAGACTTCCACCTTGCCAGCATGCGATCTCCTCGATCCATCTGGACTTCACCTAGTCCCACTAGGTCTTATCCGATGCCAGCGTGCGATCTCCCCGATCCACCTGGACTTCACCTAGTCCCACTAGGTGTGCCTAGTCCCACTAGGACTTTTCCCATGCCAGCGTACGATCTCCCACTAGGTCTTTTCCCATGCCAGCGTACGATTTCCCCGATCTACCTGAACTTCACCTAGTCCCACTAGGTGTGTCTAGTCCCACTAGGTCTTTTCTCATGCCAGCGTACGATCTCCCCGATCTACCTGGACTTCACCTAGTCCCACTAGGTCTTTTCTCCAGTCAAGCCTCCAGTCAACCTTGACCCACTTGACTCACACATCATGACCACTCAAACATCATTATCAAACATCGAAACATACGACCTCAAGCTCACCCGAGCTTACTAGACTCAAGCTCACCTGAGCTTTGTCAAACTAGGTCAACCCTGACCTAACCAAGATTGCACCAACAATTTCCCCTTTTTTGATGTTTGACAATATGTTTGAGAAAGACTAATTGCTATTAGCCTTGCAATCTTCTTCCCCTTTGACACACATCAAAAACTCTCCCCGAGAGTCTATATGGTCAAAGGTATACCCAATGAAAATCCCATACTTTTCATTGAACCTATGCTCAACCTTGAGCACTCATGAAGATTCCCAATCTCCATTCATTCACTTATCCCAAAAAGAAAATTAAAACACATGCCTTTAAGGAAGACCTCCCCCTCAAAACATGCACTAAACCTCTATCATTGCACCAACAATGATTTTTGAGTTTCTAAACCTTTAGAAAATCTCAACTTGAGGTGATGAGATTTAAGAGATTCAAAACTTGAATCAAAATCTCTCTTTAACCCTTAAATGTTCACCAAACCATTTCTCTTTTTGATTTCACAATGAAATTTACCCAAATATACTTATAAAAGTATTTCAAGGGGCTAGGGATTGTTAGGTTACTCAAAAATGGGTTAACTGACTGAAATCAGACAGTTTCAGTCTTCCAAATCGATTGGTGTTGGGAACCAATCAATTAAGATCGGCCTTAATCGATCATCTGATCGATTCCAGTTGACTGTAATCGATCAACGGATCGATTACGCGAGCTTCTGTGCCCGCAACTAGAACTAACAATCGATTGACCAATCGATTGAGTTCTGTCCTAATCGATCACTTGATCGATTGGGAGTTTCTGATTTCTGAAATCAATTTCAGATCGAATTTCAGAAACCCCTAAATAATTCTATAAAATTCCAAAAATCTTAAAATTTTGTGTAGACATTATTTATACCATATACTATCAAGGAAACATAATTTCCTATGAAAATAACCTCCTTTTTCAAAGATTGACACAAAATTAGAAACCATTGAAATACTTCAATGTTTTTCATTGTTTTGTATCCATTTCATCAATGATGAGTGCTATCAAAAGATAGTCTTCACCAAGGTTTTCCAAGATAGTTTTAAAATATTTTTCAAAAATAATATCCAACCATGTTCCTTGGGCTAAATGCACATGACTTGTACATTAGCTTTCCCAATGATTGGAGTTCATTTATATTCATGTTTTGATGAACCTAAAACTCAATTAAATGCACTTTATCAACACCTTGAGTTTTGTTCATCACCCTAACATCTCACTTGTTTCTAATGTGTTTCAAAAACACACACAAGTCAACTTATGGTCTTAGTGAGATGTGAAAGTCATGTTTTCCCTAATCTAAGGGTTCATGCATTTCTACCTAGGCATTATAAACCTTGATCATCCACCTAGGATGCCAATTAATGCCAATGTCCTTAATTTCAATAAAATTGACTAAATGCATGATTATGACTATGACATGCATCATATGAGAATTTAAATAATATTATAACTAGATGATGCATGTATGACATGACATGTAATATTTTCATAATAAATATGAATGATGAAATATGATGTCATGGCATGTGATAGGGCATACAAAGCATGGCATAATAGCAAACAAAAGTACCTAGATTTCCTATCTAAGTATCAATAACTCGTCGCTAAGCCATTGATAATCCTAAATTTGCCCTAATTTCCAAGATAATGCCAAAACTCTCCAACTTGCCTATCTTTGGATTCTAACCTAGTTGTGCCAACTTTATCAAGTTTAATCTTTCAAAAGTATAGTTTGGCACAAATTTACTCCTCCTAGAGTAAATAAATGAATCCTTCATTTTCAAGGGTAGTAATTCCTTGAAAACGTCCCAAAGTGCCAACTTCATCAAGGTTGGGTTAACTACCCTTCCAATTAGAGTTGACACTCCCTAGACCTATCTAGGGTGTGGCGAACACACTCTTAGGAACCCAAAACCTATTGGTACTCCTTGGGTGTTCTAGGTATTCACTAGGGATGACTTCCCTTGATACCTTCCTAAAGACTTTCTTAGGCTTCTCCGAAGCCTTAGTCACCTTTGTTTTGTCTTGGTCAACTCTAGGGATGGCTTCCCTTGCGACCTTGACTTGACTTCTTGACCTAGATTGAGTTCCATACCTATATGGAACTCTATGATAGGATGGACCATCATCCTTAGTTTTAGGTTTATAACCCAAACCTTTCTTGCTCTTAGAGGGTCCTTGATTTCCTAAATCTAGGTTTTGATCCTTAGATCCCTTAAATAGATTTTCTATTTTCTTAAGGGATTTCACCAATTTATCAAGTTTTGACCTCAAAATTTGATTTTCAATCATTACCTCATCAAGGCTTGGTTTTCTAATGTAGCCTTGATGATTGTTCTCCTTGGCCTTGTATTGGGTAGGTCTACCATTAAGTGATCTAAAATTTTCCTTATCCTTAGATGTGGTAGTCCTAGCATGGAAAGCTCTATAGTTTTTCTTAGGTTTCTCATGCCTCCTATTTTCATGATAAATAGCATTAAAATGATGATAATTACTTCTAGCATGCATATTATCATGATGAAAATAAATACCATTACCTAATGGTACCTTGGTGTTGTTCTTGGAGGCTCCCCCTTGATTTGAGCTCCTCCTTTTAGCCTTGGTCGAATTCTTCCCCTTCGGACATTGGTTCCGATAATGTCCTTTTTGTTTACATGAAAAGCACACAATGTGCTTCTTATCTTTCTTTTCTACGGGGCCGACCTCCTTTGGCTTCTCCTTGGTCTTGGGTGCCACTTGCACCTTCTTCTTGACCAATTTTGGACACTTACTCTTATAATGCCCTTTTTCCCTACACTCAAAGCAAATGATATGATCTTTATTTTTACAAATTGAAATTCTTATACCTTTACTTGTAGGGGTATTGCATGACTCTTCACTTGATCCGGAGGTAGATACTTCTTCTTTTTCCGAAGTCAATGACCTTTGCTCCCCCTCAATCCTAGAGGTGGAGACTTCCTCCTTTTCTTCGTTGGCCGATGCTTCTTCTTGAATTTCCTCCACGGATATTGAGCATCTTTCAACTTCCGAGTCCTCTTCCTCCGATGAATCTCCCTCTTCGGATTTATCTTGAATTTGAACAGTGGAGGGATCTTCATGAAGCCTTGCCAATTTGCTCCAAAGCTCTTTGGCATCTTTGAATTCTCCAATCTTGTCCAAGATGGTGCTTGGCAAAAGATTGACCAATAACTTGGTCACTTTGTTGTTGGCCTCGTATCTCTTGATTTGCTCCTCATTCCATTTGCTTTTCTTGAGAAGCTTTCCTTTTGTGCATGTTGGAGCTTCAAAACCCTCCATTAGAGCGAACCATTGCTCTATCTCCATCATGAAGAAATTTTCAATCTTTGATTTCCAAAGATCGAAATTTGCCTTGTCGAATGTTGGAGATGCCCGGGTGTCATATCCAAACTCCATTTTTGAAGTTGAACCCTTTTGATGATGACAATTTGGCCCTGATTGTTGTTTTGGTGTTGACACCGATTTTAGTTTAGGTTGATGATTATGATGATTATGATTAAGTCCTGATCGAGGATTAGGCATGATATGAAAAATCCTAAACTGAAGGGTTAGGTGTGAAAAGTCCTAGCTTGGAGGGCTAGGTGTTGGAAAAGTCCTAATTCGGAAGGGTTGGGTGAAAAGTCCTAGCTTGGAGGGCTAGGTGAAAAGTCCTAACTTGGAGGGTTAGGTGCAAATTCCCATCCTGGAGAATTAGGTGAAAAGTCCTGGCTTGGAGGGTCAGGTGCCTACTGCCTAGCTTGGAGGGCTAGGTTGGATGAAGTTCTAACTCGAAAGGGTTGGGTGAAAAGTCCTAGCTTGGAGGGCTAGGTGAAAAGTCCTAGCTTGGAGGGCTAGGTGAAAAGTCCTAACTTGGAGGGTTATGTGCAAATTCCCAACTTGGAGAGTTAGATGGAAAAATCCTTAGCTTGGAGGGCTAAGGTGAATGAAACCCTAGCTTGGAGGGCTAGGTTTGAGTCCCTGGATCGGTCTGGTGACCGATCAGGGACATTGGCACGCTGCTCCTTCATGGATCGGTCTGGTGACCGATCCAGCGATGTCTGATCGGACTGGTGACCGATCAAGGAGCGCACAGTGAGGTTGGGAACCTACTGTGTGGCTCCTGATCGGTCCGGTGACCGATCAGGGAGCAAGCTGCTTCCTCGCTACCTTGCCCCTGATCGGTCTGGTGACCGATCAGGGAGCAAATAGTGAGTGAGTTCCCTTGCTGATCAAGTCCTGATCGGTCCGGTGACCGATCAGGGACTTAGGATTTAATTTTCGGAGTTACTGTTCATTAGACCTGATCAGTCTGAGTGACCGATCAGGCTTCACTCTGATCGATCTGGTGACCGATCAGGCTTCACTCTGATCGGTCTGGTGACCAATCAGGCCTGTGTTGCCGTAAGAGCTGGGAATCCCAACAAAGCAGTAGATCGGGGTGGTGACTGATCCACAAGTCCTGGATCGGTTCGGTGACCGATCACTTTAATTCAAATTGCGTTGTCAGACGCTCTGAACATATCCGATTCTCTGCGCGTCACTTCTGAATCTTGATTTACTGCTTGATATGCTGCTCTAACACTCTGATTAAGCTGCAGGTGACAGGGGAGGATTCAAACACTCAAGGAGAAGTCAATGGAGGCTTTCCATGGAGCAGGTTTGTCCGTTTTTCTATCCCAGGTTGCAACGACCGAGCTGCAGACTGGAGCTGAGACTGGAGCTTGGCTGAGGGAAGCTCAGGGAGTCCAGGGATAGCTCAGTGGTAGCTGGCGTTGGCAGATGAGCGGCTGGGAGCTGCAGAGATGGTGTCATCTGATGCTTGGTGGAGAAACAAAAGCGAGAAGAGACTTCGGTGGAAGCAGAGTTTGAGAATCCTAAGTGTTCGAGCTTGCTGAAGTTCTTGCTGCGATTTTGTGTTCTCCACATTTGACTTGCTGTGTGCGTGTGCTGTTGATTCCTTGAGCAAGTCATTGAGATCTGAGAAGCAACCAACTCTTACGTGAGTACTGTTGGAGACGAGATGGCTATAGAGGGGGGGTGAATATAGACAATCACAATTTCTTTGCTCTTTTACTCTTTCTCTGCACTTAGGTTAGCCACAGCGGAAGCAATACAAGTATAACAGCAGAAACAGAAATGCAGAGAAGAAAGAACAAACCACACAGTCGCTAACTCAAGGATTTATAAGGTTCGGGGATAACTTGCCCCTACTCCTTGGCGTGCCCGTGAGGTGGGCGATCCCTTGATCGTCGGCAGATCAAGCCCCGGTGAACACCGGATATCAAGCGCCTCCGTCTCGGTGGAGTAACCTCTCCACAAGCTGTCTCAGTAGATGAATACAAGATTAAGCACACGAGACGCTCGAGAAGGGAAGCTCACAAAGCTCTCACAGGAATGCAACAAGATCGCTCAAGAACAAAGCAACAGAGAGCACGAACACAGTCCAGCAACAACTTCCCAAGTTTTCTGTCTGTCTCGCCTCGTCTCCTCTGCCTCAGCTTCATCACTTAAGCTCTGCTCACCATCACAAGCTTCATCAGCATCCACTGAGCCAGCCTGAACCCACTGACCTCCCTGAGCACTCAGTCCACTGAAGACTCCCTCTCCAGCTGAGCCTCCGTCAGTCGCCAGCTGCGTCAGTTGCCCGTTGAAACCTGAGAATGAGAAACAGCCAAACCTGCTCAACGGAAAGCCTCCCATTGACCCTCCTTGAGTGTTTGAATCACCTGCTATCACCTGCACACTCCAACAGAGGCTTAGTAATGCATATCAAAATATATCAGCAATGTATCAGAGAATCGGCAGTGAAAACAGACGCGATCAGAGCTTCTGACAGCGTATTTGAATTAAAGTTCTACGCCTGATCGGTCACCTGACCGATCAGAGAGCCTCCTGATCGGTCACCAGACCGATCAGGCTGGTTCCAGACCGATCAAGCTCCGTCCTGATCGATCCCCAACGCTTAATTAGAAATCGCGATTTCTTTGAGATTCTCCTGGACCGATCACCAGACCGATCCCAGGTCGTGGATCGTTCACCTGACCGATCCACCCTTATATTGGGCGATTTCTGAGTTTCGCAGGCTAGGCCTTCTGATCGGTCAACTGACCGATCAGGGTGTCACCTGATCGGTCAGCAGTCCGATCAGGTCATCACCAGATCGATCAGAGAGCCTCCTGATCGATCTTAGTGAGGAGCCCGCGAAGCTGGATCGTTCACCAGAACGATCTGCACAGTGATCCTGATCGGTCATCAGACCGATCAGGAGCAGTTCAGCAAGGGAACTCAACCTCACTGCTCGCTCCCTGATCAGTCACCAGACCGATCAGGAGCCAGTCAATGGGTGAAACGCATACTCCCTGATCGGTCACCAGATCGATCAGGAGTAGCATAGTAGGTTCCCAACCTGACTGTGTGCTCCCTGATCGATCACCCGACCGATCAGTCATCGCTGGATCGGTCACCAGACCGATCCACGAAGGAGCAGCGTGCCAGAATCCCTGATCGATCACCAATGTATATGCATCATATGACAATAATTATCGCAGTTCCATCAGACTGATAATCGATACAGAAAAATTTCTGATTTATCTATGAACGATCAATTTTCAGAAAAATCTCTGTAATTCTGATTCATTCAAGATCAGACTGCATTAACTCTTGGATTTCCATGTGAAGACATATACAGAAGTATATCATGGTCAAATACGTATATGCTTCACAGGACGAGTAAGGAATGCATCTGTATCTGAAACATAGTCCTGATTGGTCTCCGTGACCGATCAGGTTCGTTGATTACGTGATACAGAAAAATTTCTGATTAGTCTGGGGAGCGATCTGATTTCAAAAAAATTTCAGAAACTCTGATACGTTCCTGATCAGACTGCATTAACAATTTGCATTCCATAACCGAGGAGTAGACTCTATTAATATTCGATATTTCAGAAACAATTCCGAAACACGACATTAAGAATAAGAGTCATGACTCAACAAACCCTTTCTTATGAATTTGAACATTCCAACATAGGTTTGTATCAAATCATTATTAAGTACTAGGTTTGTATCACTTGAACAAATTTGTGCTCCTTTAGTACCAGGTTTGTACCAATGGAAGATCAAGTATATTTCAATTTGACTTGGTTTGTATCAGATTTGTGTGTATCAGTATGATCAGTAATCTGATACAATTCGATGAAAATTGATTGGTTTGAGGAGGTTTTGGATCAATTTGGAACGATCTGGGAGTTCCTTGATCAGAGTTGGTCTGATCGGTCACCGGACCGATCAGAAGCACCCCTGATCGGTCGTTGGACCGATCAGGGATGATACAGAATGGTTTTTCAGTTTCAGAAACAAAATTTCAGAAACTGTGAAATCAGCTTTGTTTCAAATCTCAACCATTCCTAAACCCTAATTCAATTAATGTTAATCCATTTGGCCCTAAGGGTTCCCTTAATCAAGATATATATCTTCATATCTTGCAACATGATTCATATCATACTTGAGAGTGTAGCTACAACTACAAAGTTCAAAGCATGATTCCAGAAAGCATGGTAAATTCGAAAGCGATCAACATATGATTAAATTTCAAAACATGCCTATATACTACTAGTATCGAGGCATGATCAAGTTTCATGATACAAAAGATGGGATCAAATTTTCAAATAATGCTTGTATCAAATTAGTATCAAAACATGATCAGGCTTTCTAACACATGATTGTCCGACATGCTTTTATCTCATTTAACCAGTTTCAAAAACATTTTAAAAACATGCATTCATGTGTTATAACACATACAAGATAATCATGACATACTTGGACTTGAGATAAGACATTTCATAAACCATAACTTGCATGAAAACACAAATTGCAACAATACAACCAATTCTTTTAACCAATTCATGCTAAGAGCAAGTTATGTGTGAATCTAAACTCTTCATGCAATTTTTCCAAAACTTGTAGATTTATTTTGAAGCATGGATATACTATCATTCATTGCATGAAAATGTCCTCACTACTCAAGTGAAATTTCATAAATCACTAGCCAAGAGATCATATTGTGATAAGAACTAAACCAATGGAGATCAAAACATTTAATTTGAATTTTCCATAACCACCATGTGAATGATAATTTTTCCTTGGTCATGGGTTTGGAGTACCAATTATCAACAACCAATGTTGATAGATACTCCCCCTTAATTAATGCTCATATAATTCGAAAAATAGAGGTTTTGGGTACCCAAATTTTGGGACCTAATGAATCTTCAATGAATGACTTTGGCACCCATGCCTTAGTCAATTTCTTTCTAACCTTTTGAACCCTAGAATTATTTTGTGATCTAAAATGGGTTCTAGACATCAATGACATGAAACTTGATTCTTTAGGTTGGTAACCTAAGCCAACCTTGTTGTAAACCGCTTTTTGTGAATTTAGTATCATGTCTAGAGTTTTAGAGCTAGTTGAAAACTTCTCAAGAATATTCTTGAGGTTTTCAACTTTGCTCTTCAAATCCTTATTTTCATCCTCAAGGGATTTGTCATGCAAATCATTAATGTCCTCAACCTTAGAGGATTTCAATTCTTTTACCTTCAACCTTAATGTTTTGACTTTGGCCTTAGATTTCTTTAACAATTTGGTTAAACATGCGATAGCTCTATAACACTTATCTAACTCGGGAGAAATTACCTCTTCATCATCCGAAGATGATGAAGGCGCGGTTGAGGAGTCACTTGATTCATCACTCTCCTCCTTTGACTCTTGTAGTGCCACTAGAGCCACGTGGCAGTGGATGTCCTCCTCCTCCTTGTCAATCTTCTTCTTCCTTTTGTTTCCTGCCACAAAAGCAAACCCTTTCTCCTTGGGGCCTTGGTTAGAGATCTCATGTAGCTCCATCTCACAAAATAAGTCCTCTAACTTGACAAAAGATAAGTCCTTGGAAACCTTGTAAGCATCCACCATGGATGACCACAAGGCATTCCTAGGAAATGATTTGAGAACATACCTAATAAGATCTCGGTTCTCTACCTTCTCATTTGTGGAGTGTAGACCATTGAGGATTTCTTTGAATTTACTATGAAGCATACTTACAGTGTCACTTTCTCCCATTGTCAAATTCTGTAGTTGACTGAGAAGGAGGTCCCTCTTGGCTATTCTTGAGTCCCGGGTGCCCTCATGAAGCTCAATGAGCTTATTCCAAAGGTCTTGGGCTGAAATGAAGGGGCTAACCTTGATTAGTTGATCCTTGGTCATCCCGCATTGCAAGGTCACCACAGCTTTCGCATCAGCTTCTCCCTTGCGAACTTGCTCAGCCGACTATTTTGATAAATCCAACTCTTTTCCTTCATTATCCTTTGGAAGAGCAAAACCCTCCTTGATAGCAAACCAAGTGTGGATGTTCATCTTCAAGTAAAACTCCATCTTCGATCTCCAATATGGAAAATCTGTGCCATCGAAGAGTGGAGGTCGGTTTGTGCTAAGTCCTTCTCTCGTTGCCATCCTTGTTGTAAGCTCTCGGTTGTTAATCCGTTTGAACATAGCCCCAAGCTCTGATACCACTTGTTGGAGACGAGATGGCTATAGAGGGGGGGGTGAATATAGACAATCACAATTTCTTTGCTCTTTTACTCTTTCTCTGCACTTAGGTTAGCCACAGTGGAAGCAATACAAGTATAACAGCAGAAACAGAAATGCAGAGAAGAAAGAACAAACCACACAGTCGCTAACTCAAGGATTTACAAGGTTCGTGGATAACTTGCCCCTACTCCTTGGCGTGCCCGTGAGGTGGGCGATCCCTTGATCGTCGGCAGATCAAGCCCCGGTGAACACTGGATATCAAGCGCCTCCTTCTCGGTGGAGTAACCTCTCCACAAGCTGTCTCAGTAGATGAATACAAGATTAAGCACACGAGACGCTCGAGAAGGGAAGCTCACAAAGCTCTCACAGGAATGCAACAAGATCGCTCAAGAACAAAGCAACAGAGAGCACGAACACAGCCCAGCAACAACTTCCCAAGTTTTCTGTCTGTCTCGCCTCGTCTCCTCTGCCTCAGCTTTATCACTTAAGCTCTGCTCACCATCACAAGCTTCATCAGCATCCACTGAGCCAGCCTGAACCCACTGACCTCCCTGAGCACTCAGTCCACTGAAGACTCCCTCTCCAGCTGAGCCTCCGTCAGTCGCCAGCTGCGTCAGTTGCCCGTTGAAACCTGAGAATGAGAAACAGCCAAACCTGCTCAACGGAAAGCCTCCCATTGACCCTCCTTGAGTGTTTGAATCACCTGCTATCACCTGCACACTCCAACAGAGGCTTAGCAATGCATATCAAAATATATCAGCAATGTATCAGAGAATCGGCAGTGAAAACAGACGCGATCAGAGCTTCTGACAGCGTATTTGAATTAAAGTTCTGCGCCTGATCGGTCACCTGACCGATCAGAGAGCCTCCTGATCGGTCACCTGACCGATCAGAGAGCCTCCTGATCGGTCACCAGACCGATCAGGCTGGTTCCAGACCGATCAGGCTCCGTCCTGATCGATCCCCAACGCTTAATTAGAAATCGCAATTTCTTTGAGATTCTCCTGGACCGATCACCAGACCGATCCCAGGTCGTGGATCGTTCACCTGACCGATCCACCCTTATATTGGGCGATTTCTGAGTTTCGCAGGCTAGGCCTTCTGATCGGTCAACTGACCGATCAGGGTGTCACCTGATCGGTCAGCAGTCCGATCAGGTCATCACCAGATCGATCAGAGAGCCTCCTGATCGATCTTAGTGAGGAGCCCGCGAAGCTGGATCGTTCACCAGAACGATCTGCACAGTGA
>JAGFNQ010007019.1:0-63711 GCA_024364735.1 Boesenbergia rotunda | reverse complement strand
GGTAGTCTCCAGCTTGTTCATCCGATAGTTCATCACAAATTGTGAATAACTTTTGGGCAACAATGTAGAATTTAAGTCAATACTTAGTTCATGATCCATTACAAAACCGAGTGTGCTCAGTCGCTCAATATACCCCAACATCTTCAACACAAACTGTGAAACAGAAGTGCCTTCCTGCATCTTAGAGGTGAAGAGGAGTCTGGAGACCTCGAACCTTTCGGATCTCGCCTGCTCGTCAAATAACTCATGAAGATGGAAGATGATGGTATAAGCATCCATATGCTCATGCTGCTTCTGCAGCTCAAGTACCATAGCGGCTAGCATGATGCAACTCGCAAGTTCAGAATCGGTCACATGTTTCTGATAGGCCACTAACTGGTCTGGAGTTGCATTTTCTGGAGGACGGTTGGGAAGTTGATCTTCAAGGACATAAGCAAGCTTCTCTGCCTTGAGGACTATCCTTAGGTTTCGAAGCCAGTCCATGAAGTTTGGCCCAGTCAGTTTATTGGTGTCCAAAATGGAACGCAAATTCAGAGAAGACATGATCGAGTGATTATCCTAAAAATACAAATTGAGCTTATGTGAGAAGAATGATAAAGAATGCATCAACATACATTAATTAAATCCTATTTATTTATCGAATTGAATAACCCTTTTTGTCAATTCGGGAGATCGTAGGAACATCTCCAAATAGGTTGATATCCAACCATAGATAAGAACAACCATGGCTGTGGCCATCAAGTTATTCTTAGCTATGAAGGTAGGTAATTATACCGATTACATATCACATATATGTAACTATCACTTTATGCTATCAACTAATTGAATGTTTGCATAAATTATTGAGTTGTTAACTCATTAACAAGTATGCAACAATATACATAGCACCCAACTGCACCTCTCTTTACATCGACCTTGGCTGTGGCACAACAAATCGATGCTCCAAGCTTAAGGCTGACCCATTAATCAAGAAATAGTTTTAATATGGTTGGAGCTCATTCAACCGTTTAGTCAGGCTTGGATGTGTCCAACAACCAAAACTAAGGATTGACCTCTGACTCCAACTATATTAATCATAAACTAATTCCATGGTTTGAACATGTTGAGGTTCAAGCTGGGCATGGATGTGTCCATCAACCCAAACGAGAAACAAAACTCCGGTTCTAACCATATTAATGGAAGGTGTTGGCCTTAATATTTTGTAAGGGGTTTTGGGTCTCATCTTTCTTTTCTAAGCACATTCATGACATATAATTATGTCATGTACTAGCGATTTCCTTAATAAAGTATGTATGTGACATAATTTATCAAGTCTCATTAATTGAATTAGGAACCGGATTTCCTAATTCTAATTTCATACTTTATTTAAGGAATTGTTTTGGGAAACAATTTCCTAAATTGTCATAATCAATTTCGGAAATAATATGGTTAAGACTTTGATTTCTCTAAATCAAATCTTATTAAATTAACAGACAAATTCCCTTAATTCAACTACATATTATTTTCATGAAAAATCTCATTTAAGAAAACTCTATAGGAAACCATTTTCCTAATTAATTTTGGAGACAACAATATGTAAGAGCATCACGTCTTAAATCAAATAACTAAGATTTGATTACATATTTTATTCATGGATTAATTAATTACAACAAATTATTTTCTAAGGGTGGCTCCCCGAGGCTCAGATACCCAAAGAAAAGAAAATTGTCGTAAATTCAATTTGGTCCGCTCCCCGAGGCGTAACCAAATTAAACATGACAATTTTATTCAAAATGGGAAATTAAATTACAACAACTAACTTTAAATTGGACGGCTCCCCGAGGCTCAATCCAAAATAAAGAATTTTGTTAATAATTTAAAACCAATTCGAATTTAATTGTCAGTTAATGATCCATAAATTTGTCTAGACTTTCTTGAAAGAAAGTACCCAAAATTGCGAGATTTCATAATAGGTTTTCAGAATAATTGTAAGTTTCTGGTACAAAGAAAACTTATATATTTCCAAAATTGGAAAATTTCCAAAATAGGAAATTTCCAAAATTAGAAAGTTTCAAAAAATGGGAAGTTTTCACAATTATCATAAAATTTCAGAAACTAGGATATTTCAAAAGTTTGCGAAATTTCATGAGGATTTCCAAACTTTGAAATTCCTAAATCTAAAATTTATCATAATTGGAAAGTTTCCATAATTGGAAAATTTTCCAAAATTGAGATCATGACAAAGTTTCCCGCAAAACAATTATATGATTATGTCGAACACTAACCGGCTGTGATACCACTGTTGGGACCGAGTGCATGTTGACAAGGATACGGGTTTGTAATTTTAAAAAAATAATTACGTGCAGCGGATGAATTAGCATAAATAATTTCTCAAATTATTTTAACCACGTATCTAGCATGCAACCTTATGATGTGTGGACATGATCATAAATTAAAATTTTGCAGAAAGTAAACTAATTTACTCAATACCTCACGTAACTCGAAGTGAGGGACGAGATCCAACCGTAGCGTCCCTTGGAAGCTCCGCCTCTATTCGTGTCCACGCCGAGTTCTCTTCGGGATGACTTCGCAAAGCCACGAGTTTCGTGCCGACAAGAACTACTAGATTCTCCAAAGGCACAACTAGAATATCAAGAGAGAGAGATGGAAACTAACCACCAAGTAACGGAATCAAGATTCCGAGGAAAGGAAGGAAGGAGTCGCGACCCGCTTCTTCTTCTTCTTCGGCCTCTTCTTGGTGGTGGCTCACGGCAAGGGAAGGAGGCGCCGGCCCTAGAGAGGGAGAGGGCGTCGGCCCTAGAGGGAGAGGGAGAGAAGGAGAGAGAGAGAGGGCTTGCTACTTGATCTCTTGATTACTTGAATTAATTTCCAAGCCTTGCCTATGCACCTTTATATAGTAGCCTCTTTATCGCCAAGTCTCCTCTTAACGGAATAAATTTTCATAAGAAATTTATCTTATAAATTTTTCTATGAATTATTCCGTTATGCCTAGTTTTTATTATAACTTAATTTATAATAAAAACAATCATGTCTCCCCTTTTATTATGGAATAAAATTTACAAGAAATTTATTATATAAATTTTTCTTATCATGGAAAAATCAATTCATAATTGATTTTATAAAATAAAATAAACCAATCCATGGTTCATTTTAATTTCCATAAAAAGAATAAATTTCTATAAATTTCTTTATATAAATTTATTTATCCATAATTTTATAAAACAAATCGCGCTTGATTTATTTTATAATTTAAACCAAATAAATTGGTTTCTCTCCTTTATTGTGGCCGGGACACCCTCTTTGGCCGGCCACACCAAGCCAAACCTATTACGAATTAAACTCTTTTAATTCATCTTATAAGCCTTCAAAAGACTTAGCCATTTTAAGCTTCCGATGCGCCTCTGATAAATTCAGATTCGACTAATTTCTCTTGATTGGAAAATCCAATTTTCAACTCATTTTAAATCCCTCGGATTACTCGTAGTGCGTGTGACTAAATAGGCTTTCGATTTATGTTGGCCGTCTATAATCAACCAATTATAGAACGATCATGAGTGGCACCTAGTAGTACATCATGACCCCCAATTAATCGAAATATCAACGGTTGACCTCAGAAATAATTCTGAAACCCTTCAACAGCTATAATGAATCGTGCCTCATTCCCTTCACCATCTTATACCCACTTGGTTCAGGACACGGTCTATGTGTGTCAGTCCCCACTAGGTTGACTACGTCACACCTAGCCCAAGTAATATCTTTCTCGTCCAATGGATTCTAATTACTCTCGTGTATTTCGGAGACTCATACTCTGAACATGCAATGCTCTGGCCAGAGGCTTTGAGTAACAATCCGACGATAGGCCTTGGGTATACATCTCCTCGCAAGGAGTGGTGAATCCTTTGTAGGCTGTTCAAACATCTTCGGGTACTTCGGCTTATACCCAACCATCCTGGGTCCACACCTCCTTGGAGATGCTTGCTTAAGATGTTAAAGTATAAGTCTCCATGACCAAGATGACTTGAACACTGCAAGTCAAAGGAACATCGCACTTAAGCTGCAGTAAGAACTTCACTGACATGTCTATATGTAGACTACCATGTGAAGTTTTACAGCCAATCACTCCAATGAACTAGTTCCCTTAACTAGCATTCATGTTTATCTCCGGACATCCCAATGTCACCAGCCAGTGAGAATCAGCTGATTAGAGAATAACCCATGCTAGTCTCGTCCGTATTTATCAATTCATCGACTAGGGACATTTTTCAATACTTCACAATTACACATGTAGAGATAATCACTAGTTGTGAATTCATCACAAATTCTCTCATGCTGTGAATTGTATTGCGGACTTTCAGTAAATGAGTTTAAGATCCCAATCAAATATACAAGCATGTATACTCAAATAGTGAATTTTCATTTATTAAAATAAATGTTTACAATCATAAGGCGATTGCCTTAGGACACTTCTCTCATATTACTAACACCCTCTAGGCCCGAGACCCTACGGGTCTTCCCACCCCTGGCCAGTGGGTTTTTGCCTTTCCCAGGATTCGAACTCTAGACCTCCAGGTTAAGTACTAAAGTTCCTGAATCTGGTACCAATTGAGCTACAGCTCAATTGGTACCAGGATTCAGGAACTTTAGTACTTAGCTTGGAGGTCTAGTGTTCGAATCCTGGGAAAGGCAAAAATCCATTGGCCAGGGGTGGGAAGACCCGTAGGGTCTCGGGCCTAGAGGGTTGTCTGCGGGGACCATAGAGGCCGAGATCGCTACATAAAATGACGCCTTTTATTGTAATGACACGGCCCCTCAACCCATTGGCGGCCAAATCAACATTTGGCGGCCCAACAACCTGACCCCTCGGGCCCAACAACCTGGCGGCCAAATCAACATTTGGCGTACCAACTATGTCGACGACCAACAACCGATGTCGACGACCAACAACCGTGTCATTACTCACTAGGTCTTTCCACCCCTGGCCAGTGGATTTTTGCCTTCCATCAGGATTCATAAACTCTAGTACTTATCCTGGAGGTCTAGAGTTCGAATCCTGAGGAAGGCAAAAATCCACTGGCCAGGGGTGGAATGACCTAGTGAGTAACAACACGGTTGTTGGTCGTCGACATCGGTTGTTGGTCGACGACATAGTTGGTCCGCCAAATGTTGACTTGGCCGCCAGGTTGTTGGGCCCGAGGGGTCAGGTTGTTGGGCCGCCAAATGTTGATTTGGCCGCCAATGGGTTGAGGGGCCGTGTCGTTACATGTCCGGTCACCCCTTTGACCAACTTGGATTTCTTCTGCCTAGTTCCCAATTAGAACTTAACCTGATTCCCCATCAGGTTCGCCTAACCCTCGAGTTAGGTCTAGTCTTTTAGTAGATTTCCACCTTGCCAGCATGCGATCTCCTCGATCCATCTGGACTTCACCTAGTCCCACTAGGTCTTATCCGATGCCAGTGTGCGATCTCCCCAATTCACCTGGACTTCACCTAGTCCCACTAGGTGTGCCTAGTCCCACACTACAAGAATTTTTGCAATCAACAACGCCCAATCGACAACGTTTTTTAAAAAAAACGTTGTCTTTTTTTGTTTTACAACGTTTTTAGTGAAAAGCGTTGTCTATGTGTTTTACTTTTTAATAACGACAACGTTTTATAATGATGCGATGTGCTTAGTGTTGTGGTTTCGGATGAAAGACAACGCTGTTACAAAAGTATTTTTTAAAAGCGTTGTCGTATTTCCCGCTAAAATAAAAAACACATCCCTCGCTCATTGCCAAACCTCGGCGGCTCGCAAAAAATCTCTCCGCGCTTCTTTTCTCCGCGAAATATCTCCCTCCATCTCCCTCCACCTCCCTCATTGTCACCTCCCTCGTCCTCTCCTCTCCACGAAGATCTGGTGAACATATATCTTCTCCTAGCTCACCACCAAGAAGTATCCTCCACGAGCTTTTCGTCCGTCGAGTGGAAACTGAACCCCAGCGGCAGCATCACGACGCTCGCCACTACCCTCTCCATCTCTCTCTCTCGCAGTCGTCGACGTTCTGACTCTGTGGCGGTCAGATTTCAAGCTTCTGCTGGTGACGCTCGGGGAGAAGGTTACAAATTACTACACCAAGGTACATCCTCCTCGAATCACACTTCTCTCTTACCGTTTTGAGAGTAAGATCGATAGATTCTAAAACCCTAGGCACAGGTACTTCCCCGGCCACGTCTGCGCGCTCACCACCCTCCTTTCTCGTTTCCACCGCAAGATCTCCGATCTCCGCTCCTTTGTACGAAATCCTTCCCTTATCCGCCCCGAGCACGACGCCGCTCTCAATCGCCTCTGGTGCATCTTCTGCAGTTGTGATCTGCGCAAGACAGGCAGCCTCTTCGCGTGGTAAACCCCTTATCTGAATCTTACTCATACAGTGTTGCTTTGGGTTTTCAAGGTTGAATAAGATGGATACCTTGTCCTCTTTCCTTTTTTCTTATTTTGAAACAAACGCCTTCGAGTACGCATGTCTGATAACTGGTCTGTTTTGCAGTAGTAATGCGATCAAGCGTCTGGCGAGCTCAATGCATCTGTTGAACCTGAAGAATTTCCTACAGAAACACGGAGGAGGGCTGGATCGGGTCGATTCATTTAGGGTCTCTGAAGCTGATCTAGTGAAGGTAACTAGTTTTTCTCTTTGGTCTGGAATGTATTAAATTGATTGAAGGTGGCTTAAGCACTGATTTCTGGATGGGACCTGCCCCCATTTTTTTTAATACGTGGAGCACAATTCGCAAGTAACCTTAGAAATAAGTAGAAACATCGTGGTATAGAGCAATACGTTTTTTGGTAAATTTTATAATTTACATTCATATCGGATGGAAAATCAATTCCTTCCTTTTTACTGTGTTTTTGGACCTTATACATAGTTTCTCTTATGGACTCCAGGAAAGTAGAAAAATCTTAAGTACTTACAAAATAAGATTGCTTGTGAAACAGAAGGAAGTTACAGCAAAACACGACCATTCATATATCAAGACACATTAGTATATAAGAAAAAAAAGACTGAAACAAGCTTTTAAATTTTGGTTTTGGTGCAGGTCTCACTTCTCAGTCATAACCTGTAAGAGTAACATATTAGCATTGACACTTTTTGATGCTATAATACAGTCTACATTAGTTGGAACCTGGCTTTTGAACTACATATTCTCTTCTTTTATAAGTTCCACCATAATGATTTTCTATTGGATTCTATTACTAGTATTTCATAAATCAATAGAAAAAATATGTAAATCCTTAAGACTGATTATTGATTGTCCATATTTGGAAGCAAATTGATCTTTGAAAATGTTTGTCTCATGTTCTTTTATCTTCTCACTGACTCTTTCCTAGGTTTCATAGTAATTTGTCAATTTGATCACTCAATGTTTTGCGTCAATATGGTTCTAAGATTCCATGGTTTTTATTTTACTTGGTAACTTTTTCATTATGAAATTACAACTTCAAAGGAGTGTAAAGTTGGAACTGATTTTTCTAGCTTAATAATAAACTAGATATATGTGTAACCATTTTGATATAATTAACATAACCGTTATCATACTTATTTTGCTTACCATTTTGTCCAGCTTTTCTAATGCATGTATGCTATGATGATATTATGATTATACTACCGATTCTCTGAATTATGTATCATACCTTTATTTCCCATATTAGGTGCTCCATCAGTATAGCTTTCTATTGTCTGTTTCGATCTCCATACTACCGCGTATTGAGCTTTGCATTGCTTATAATGCCTTGTACCAGTAGCATGCGCAAAAGTATCATCCATCATTTGCATCACATTGCTTTAGTCTCAATATAATGTAAAATGTTAACCATTGTCTGTAGTGCCTTATACAACACTAGATTTAAATCCATATCCATAAATACTTATGTTATTAGGTGGCATTCCTACACAAACTATGGTATCTATGACTCTCTTTTATTGGTACATACACGTATTCATTGTTGTTTTTAACTTCATGCAACATACTCTCATTATTGTGGTTTTCTGTTTTTGTCTATCATTTTCATTGTAGGTGAAGGTGGAGCGCTTGAACTTCATGGACTGTAGGTTACAGTTTTTAGCAAGTGCAATTCAAATGTTTACAAGGCTTTTATTTCTCAAACCACCTGGTTTCTTGATGCCTTTTAATTGTTAGTTTATTATATTTCATCAGTCAATGCTGAGAGTGGGTTTTAGTAATTATATTATTATTGTTTATCTGTATAGCAAAAAGATTATATATTACATTCTTCATTTCTTGGTTCATTATATCCAAAATGTTGGTTTGCACATCATCACTTTAGCTTGGAACATGTTCCTGAATATTAAGTATAGTCAAATTGATCAAATTTATGATAAATTGTTAATGCTTCCTGTTATGTATGCTTTAATGTTGCAAAACTAATGATTTGTTAGTGTTATAGCAACTTGGTTTAGTTTGCTTTCTACAATGGAAAATGGTAGTTACTTTGTAGTTTCTGCAATTGCAGTGGGAGAAGAGCTGTGAGGCTTTAAAAGCTGCGGTACCATTTTCTTGCGACAGGACTATTGAACCATCGCTTGGCTCATCAAAAGATATCCAACTTGCAGTTACCTCTAACATTGAAGAAAATTCTGTCCATTCTACTTTCTCATATATTTCTGATTCTGTTATACCTTTACAAAATCTTACCAATGAGAATTATGTGGAACACCATCCAAAAGTTAATGGATTCCCAATCAGTGGCTCCATTTCATATGCTACTACCTCATGTTCAATAAGCAGGGAGGGAAATGACAACTTGAATAATGCCTGTATCTTTGGAAGCCCTTCAAGGCAATTATCGGGTCAGGTTTCTTAAATACGATATCTTTGTTCTGTCTCTTTATTTCTTAATTTTATGTAATCCTGAGTGATGCTATGTGTATTTCAGTTAGCACAACCACTTGTAACGTGAAGAATGTGATTAGTCTGCCTCCAAACAATTCCATTGTAAGTTGTATCTTTTAGAATGTCTTTAAATTGTTTTATGATGGATGCCATATTCTTTCTTTCTTTCTAACATTTCAATGCACAGTGTGTTTTATTTCCCAATCAAGCAGGACTAGTTCTTAATTAGATGATGAGAATTAAATCACCATCTATATGATGAGTTGTTGGTTGAAGAGAATTAAATCAAAGAAAGCAACTTTATCGTGTCATATAGGAATTGCACGGGATTTTTAAATTTGTTTGTTCTAATCTTGATTTAAGTGAGACCATCTGCTTTTTAAATTTGTTGTTCTAATCTCGATTTACAATCTGTATCACTGTATCTTTACATTGTGCTTAATCAACGTCACTCTAGTTCATAATGTTTTATTAGTGGAGCTCCATTAGTCCTTTAAAATGCATTCCAATCTGATAAGCAGCTTCAGCCACTGAGAATTCTTGAAGTTCCATTAATAGTCAGAAATAGATTCTGCATGTAAATATGGAGCTGCTGATGTTTAAACCATTTCATTCGGCGTTTTGTTCTCAGATCCTTGGGCCCGAGAGTGGTTGGCAGCCAATTTCGTTGACAGGTGTCATTGCTGCTACGGCTGTGAAGAAAGCTTACCGGAAAGCTACACTCTATGTTCATCCGGATAAATTACAACAAAGAGGTGCTAGCATTCGCCAAAAGTACATTTGTGAGAAGGTTTTTGATCTTCTCAAGGCAAGTCCTCCAGTTGTCTTAGTTTGCCTGTGTATGACACAGGAATAAAATTGAAAATGCATAACCATGTGACAGTAAATAGTTTCTAAAGTGTTTTCTATATTGTCTTGTCAGCAACAGTGGGAGATTAATACTAGTTCTTAGCATTAGAAAATCAAACTTGTACAAGTTGTTGTTCCTAAATTAGTACTAGTTAATAGGTTAGAAACTATATCATAAACGTTGGATCCATAAGTCAGTTTTGCTCCTTACATCTGCCTTATTTATATTGTACAAACTAATCACCATTTTCTAATGATGCAGGACGCGTGGAACAAATTCAACTCAGAAGAGCGATAAACATGAAGAATGCATATACACTGCAGTGTAGTCTTCACCCTCGAACCTTTCATTTGTAGTGCATAAATGCGTTTTAGATTCCAAATTAGCATGCTCAGTTCTGTATTTATTCCACTGAACATTCTTTTGCATATGTAAATTTGGAAAATTCTTCCCAATTTATTATTTTGCATGAAGAATGCATTCTTTTGCATATGTATATACATGAAGAATGCATTCTTTTGCATAAATGCGTTTTAGCGATAAACATGAAGAATGCATTCTTTTGCATATGTATATAATCTCTTATCCCAATTTATTATTTTTATGCAGTGTTAAAGCAGATCGAGTTAACAAGCAGCCCCAAAGAACAACTTGTGAATGATGAAGTTTTATAGAACTTGTGAATTGAGATATTTTTTGTATTTAATATGGAATACAAACACTTTTGTAAATAATGCACTGTATTATAAGTGAATTTTGTAAACTATTATCAGTGTAAATTGTGAATATTATCAATTGTGAATAAAAATGCTTGTAAATTATGAATATTGTAAATTGTGAATATTATCAATTGTGAATAAAAATGTTTATAAATTGTGAATATTATAAATTGTGAAAAACGCTGCCTATTAAAAAGACAACGTTTTTTAAGTAACAATACACAACACGATTTTTGCGTTGTCTTTGTGCCAAACCACAACGCTTTTTAAAAACCAATAGACAACGCGAAAAAAGCGTTGTCTTTGCTCCAAACCACAACGCGGAAAAAGCGTTGTCGTAGATATACTTTCTACAACGGCTTCATCAACAACGCTTTTTAAGCATTAACGACAACGCGGAAAAAGCGTTGTTGTTTCACTTTTTTCTTGTAGTGCCACTAGGCCTTTTCCCATGCCAGCGTACGATCTCCCCGATCCACCTGGACTTCACCTAGTCCCACTAGGTGTGCCTAGTCCCACTAGGTGTGCCTAGTCCCACTAGGTGTGCCTAGTCCCACTAGGTCTTTTCCCATGCCAGCGTACGATCTTCCCGATCTACCTAGACTTCACCTAGTCCCACTAGGTGTGCCTAGTCCCACTAGGTCTTTTCTCATGTCAGTGTACGATCTCCCCGATCTACCTGGACTTCACCTAGTCCCACTAGGTGTGTCTAGTCCCACTAGATCTTTTCTCCAGTCAAGCCTCCAGTCAACTTTGACCCACTTGACTCACACATCATGACCACTCAAACATCATTATCAAACATCGAAACATACGACCTCAAGCTCACCCGAGCTTAATAGACTCAAGCTCACCTGAGCTTTGTCAAACTAGGTCAACTCTGACCTAACCAAGATTGCACCAATAGATGAACCTTTTGAGCTCACCAAGGGGGCATCATCATCCTGACTCACCAGGACATGGATTCCGTCAATAATCATCGGCACATCATATTATTAATATTATTTCCCAACTTACCGGGTCTGTCGATCTAATAGAATAGATCTCGTCCATTGGTAAATCAAAGAAACAATAATTAATAATATATGCCCGATATTATTTCGGGATTAAGGGATCGTCCTCCATAATATCACTTGAGGTCCTATCCAATTATATAGTCAGTACAAATCGGATAACGTCAGGTTTCGGTCTTATTCAATGTACTCATAGCACACTAGTGTTGTCATATGGTCAAGACCAACCACACCTAACTACACTACAACCATCCCGATGGGTTGTCCAATTCCATCTCGGTTGTGAGCCTCTATTTATGCTAAGTAAGGAACTGATAACATGATCTTCCGTGTGACACCACACACCATGCTATCTACAATGCAAAGCAATGGGACTTCGTATATGTACTATTATAAACAAACACCTAGTGTAGTGTGATTCTCTTTTTATAATAAAGATGTTCATATAATAAAAGTCATGTCTTTCAGTATACACATCTTACAAAAGATTAATCTTATCTTTTAAAATGATAAACTTTATAAAAAATAAAATTTATCTTTTAATTAAATGGTTAAGGATTAAATTTATCTATATTCAATTAAAGGATAATTACTATCCTTTAATCAGACAGAAGCTTCTACCGTTTAAAAGATTAACCTTATCTTTTAAAACAATAAGCTTTATAAAAGATAAAATTTATCTTTTAATCAACGGTTAAAGATTAAATTTATCTATGATCAACTGTAATGATTAATTTTCTTGGCTTATAAATAGACTTAGAAGTTAAAGAGCTTTTCAACAGATTGATTGTAATTTTTTTAGATTCTGGCTTGTGCTAAATGTTGAGGCAATCTGTGGTCTGGAGTGACCAAGTATTTTGATGTTTGGGCAAAGGGTTTAAGTTAGGTTTTCCTTGTGTTCTCATATGTATATGTTGAGTGTGCAGGTTGTACAGGTTTACACATGTTGAGTCAGCTGAGGCAAGGGACAAGAGCCGAGGGAGGAGGACTCCAAGGGCAAGCCGGGAAGTGAACTTCAAAGGGCACATGTGAAGGATGGCATGGAGGCAAGTCGAGGACTTGCGTGTGTATCCGAGGGACGATAGCCGGTGGAAGAGGACTTCAAGGGGTAAGCCAAAGGAGAGGACCTGAAGGCACATGTGGAGGAGGGCCAAGAAAGTGAGTAGGAGTGATGTGGTAGGCTGGGCAGTCGACTGGGGGTTGTCCAGTCGACTGCCAAAACTCACAGAATGGTTTTGGGCCTGGACCAGTCGACTGCTCTGGGAGCAGTCGACTGGTGTACAGTTGGATTCGAACGTTGGGGCTGTCAACGGTCGAATTCTGAGTGGGGCAGTCGACTGCCATCGATGTTTTTCAGCCCGAGTTCTATTTAAAGATGACTCGGTTAGGGCTGGTTTTCTTGACGAAACTCGCTTGGGTAAAGTGAGTTAGTAGTCTTTTATGCCCAGAGAGTGTCCGAGATATTGTGGCGAGGTTTCTCTACCCACAAGGAGCGACGAGGGCTAGCCGGAGGTTATCCGGGGAGTGATCCACCGACGGATTTTTGGATTAGTCACCTGGCCGGGGTGGATACCAAGTAAAATCGGTTTGTTAGCGTTGTTTGTTCTTTTTATTATTATTTTCCGCTGTGCAACTAACAACGTAGGTACAAGAACGAATCGGGAATCGCTATTCACCCTCCCTCTAGCATACGGAATTGATCCAACAATTGATATCAGAGCAAAGGACCGCTCTTGATCGGACTAACCGTCGAGGGAGCATACGCTAGAGGAAGAAAGACAATGGAAGATAAGTTGAGGGAATACATCTACACTCCACCATCCTACGATCATCAGACTTTGACTTTTGGAGGGCAAGGATCGAAATTTGGTTCGGAATGGAGTGGGCATGTAGGATTGCGCTAGAAGAGCCGTTCGAGATTCCAAGGGATAAGCACGGAAAGAGGCTTAGGCCTAGATATTGGAATCAAGAACAACAAGATCAAACCAAGTCAAACGAAAAGGTAATGACAATTCTAATTAATCTTTTGCCTAACAATATTTTGAGTTGTGTAGGTAAATATCAAAATGCATATGAATTGTGAAGCAAATTGAAAGAAATCCATGAGAAACCTACACAATCTCAAGAGTCCAAAGAGATGAGTCAAATGGCTCAAGAAGAAGAAAAAGGAGAAGAATTGACCATCTCATCAAGTGAAGTGGAAGAAGAAAGTGAGAGGTCATCTACCTCATCTAGAGAAGAGGAGGAGGTCACCACCTCAAGAATCGAGGGGGAGGAGAGACCCTCATCAATGCTGGAACAAGAGGAGGCATCCACTTCATCTAAAGTTGAAGAAGAAGTCAATCTAGCCTCCACCTCTACCTCCACCAAAGCAAGAGCCAAGGACCACATCATATGCTTTGGGTGCAATGAAAAGGGGCACTATAAAGACAAGTGCCCAATAGGTAAAAAGGAGGTAAAGTCCCAACTCATTTCAAATTCTTCTAGTTATAACATGGATTGTAGGAACAAAGAAGTCCAAGCTAAACGAAAGAGAATCAGATGCTTCACGTGTGGTGAGCTAGGACACTACCACACCAAGTGCCCTAGAAAAGGAGAATTAAAGAAAATGGAGCATTTGAGAAGATGGGAGAAGGAGGAGAAGAAGAAGCAAAGATCACATCAAGGAGGGACTACAATGGTAAGGGAGGTAATCCCTAACTCTAGATTTAAATGCAACTCAAATTCTAGTTCCTCCATGAGTGTTAAAAATAGAATTAATCATTCATTCATGCATGCTAAAATTAATGAAAATTGTTTGCTTATACATAACCATGGTTTTAGATATAATGATAGGACTAGGGTTAACAAGGTAGATCAAAACCCAAGAAAGGTCATGCATCATGAAAAATCAAAGACCTCTAGACCTAAGAATCAAGGCAAAAATCCCATGAAGGGGAGGAATGTGCCTAGAAAGGAGAGTAGGTCTAGGAATGTCCAAAGCGGACATGTGGATTCTAGGTTTAGGAACCTAGAAAGGGAGAATCAAGCTTTAAGGGAAAAACTTGATAGATTGGAGAAAACCCTAGAGAGATTCACTATTGGATCTAAGAGTTTAGATATGGTGTTGGGTGGTTTAAACCACACCAATGATAGATCGGGATTGAGATACCGGTCTAAGAACTCTCATGCCAAGGGAAGGAAATATGCTAGGGTCGAATATAATTATGGCAAAAAGGAGGAGTCCAAAAATAGCAAGGGGATGCCATTTAAAGGGGAAAAGAAGGACTTAACCAAAGACGAGGTGTCTAAGGTTAAGAGTGTCAAGTTTGTAGGCCAAGTGTCACCGATGGAACACCGATGTAGCCTAGTGATGGTTGAGTCACCTAGGGAGGTGGCTAGGGTTAAGAGCTCAAGGGGGAGCTCTAGGAGCCTTTGGGATATATGGTGAATGGACCTTGGGAGGGGGTGCTCCTAGAGGTCTTGATGGACCATGGAGTGTGCCAAAAGAATTGGAGACGGACTTGAGTCTCAATTCTTGGATTTTGGCACGGTGTTTTTGAGTTGCATGCATGGAAATATGACATTGGGGTCATATTGCATGAAAATTAGTTTTTGGTGTGTAATCGCCATGTAAATCAATGCTAGGGATGCATTATGGATTTGCATGGGCAAAGACATCAAGAGGAAACCAAAACTAGGACTTTAGGTCAAGGTTCTATTGAACTTTTTAGCTAGTTTTGAGTTTTGTGTCAAACTTGGGAATGGTGATAGATACATTTTGGAATGTATTTTTCCCAAGTAGATATGGGTACCACAAACCTCTCCACAAAATTTGGGAATTTTCAGAGATTTGTGAAATTTTTGGCGCATTTCTGAACTTCGTCAGAAAAGGCTGAAATTCCGAGTTTCAGAGTATCAATTGACTGCCATTTGGGGCAGTGACGAGCCCAAATATACTAATTAAAGTTGTCACGAAATGTATGGGCTCATCAAATTTAAATATGAATGAATAACTGGATAACTGGAAACCCTTTTTACAATCAAAAATATGGAAATGTAATATAGGGGCCACAGGTCGTATTTTTCTCGGGGATAGTTGTCTAGTTTGATTCAAACTTGTAATTATGTGTCGTTTTTGTGTTTTTGGGTTTCAAACAAGTAATTGGATTTTGGTTTGTAATTGAAAATGAAATGAAATGGAAAAATAGAAACCTTGATTTAATAAACTTGAGCAAGAAAATTGGCACCAAAAAGCTCAACTAGTGGAAACCTAAGTAAGCCATAGGATTTAACCAAAATTTAGAAAAACAAGCCTAAATTCAAATGCAATAAAGGACTAAGCAACAGATAATTGCAGTTCCGAAAATGACCCAACTTAACACAAGTGATAGCCTACAAAAATTAGCAAGAAGACACCAAACAAACTCAAACTAATTACAAGATTTGGATGCCAACAAATGCAACAAAATTTTGGAAATGGCTGAATGCTCTACCAGTAATATTCAAATGTTATTCTACACCATCAGACAAGTGAGAAACACTAATGCAATCAGTGTTCAATTCAGCTTGGCATGCAAGTGAACAAATGTGCCAAAACCGAACCTTTTGTGCCAACTAGTGCTTTAAACTTGCTGAAACAGGACCACTAATTCTGAATTAAAGCTAACCGAGGTCAGTTTTGGAAGTTAAACTAAAAGTAGCTGAAACTCAAGGATGAAGGAAAGAAATTCAGAAACAATTGGAAGAGCAACTAAGAAATGGCTAAAGCAGAATTTGCAAGTGCAGAATTTCAGAATTCCTGATCAGAGTTTGAAATAGATTATCCGGTGGTAATGCAAAACTAATTGAGCAACTAAGCTCACTGCTTGACACTAGCTTAAGGAGTAATAAACCTAGTGATTTCTGAATGTAGCTAACAAATCAAAAGCAATCTGCATGCAAGGGGAAGAAAATTCAGATTCGAAATTGGCAATGCAAATAAACCTGTCCAGAGATTAATCTACAAACCAAATTCGAATTGAATGCAATTGGTAGGAACTCTAAAGCAATGATTCACTAACCTAGGGCCTTTTGAAGTGCTGAAATTCTACAATGCAGAAACACAAAGTTGAAATGCAGAAACTTAATGGAAAATTCAGAAACACTTGGCACGTTAGCTGGAATTGGCACGCAACAACTAAACACTATTGAACTGAAAATTTAACTCAATCTAGTGCTAAACAAGTTACTAACTTACTGAAATTGAAGATTAAAATCCTAATTAAGCTAAACAATTCAGAAAACTAAATCCAGCAGCTGATCTAATTGCGGAAAAACAGAACAGATTCGGCAGATATTAAATTACAACTAAACAATGAGAATTTATGATCTAAACTACTCCTCGATCCATCTTGAGCTCAGAATCTTCTTGGTTGTCAATCAAGAGCTGGCTTCGAACCCCTAGGCTCAGCAAATCGATGGAAAAACGACTTCAATCCATAAAATCTGCTCAAACTGCTTCAACTGGGAAATTCCAATCCGAGACCTTTAATCTCAACTTGCCGAGCTGCGATGAAGATTTGGAGACGACCTGAGCGCACTTGAGAACCCCTACAAGAAGCTCAGGTGATCTGAATTTGCGTGTAGCTGAGATTCAAGCTCCCGGGCCACAGAGACTGCGAAACCCTCAACAAGCTCTGTCCGGATGAAGTTTGAGCTGAATTTCGGATCGAGATTGCCTCCAAAGGATCCAGATGATGAATTTCAATAGGAATCGAGGTGGTCGCGCCTTGGATTGAAGAAGAAATGAAGAAATGAGGAAGAACACGAAGAACTCGAGCTTGCGGCGAAGACGCGACAGGGAAGAATTGGCTGCGTTTTTGATTAAATAGGAACCAATGGACGGCTCAGATTGATCGGAGGAGATCCAACGGCAGATCTTGCTCTGATTGGAGCCAAACTTTAATGATGATGATCTGGGGTCAGGATCTGCCTTGTGGTAGCTCGGATCCTCCAGATGTGCAACGGATGGTCCAGATCAACTCTATCTATGAATGGACGCTCTAGAGCCCTCCTTGCTTGATCCAACGGTTGATTGAGCTCTGATTGGGATGAAACCTTCAGATCTTGATCATAGAGCTTGATCAACCCTAACCCTAGCTCGGATTGCTTCAGATCGTCCCGGATGGCTCAGATCTAGCCGCTCTTGAATCGGACGGCCCGGATTAATCGTAGGCTTGATAATTCGATCCGGTTCACATCCGACTCAGGTTTGACCCAATATGCCCTAGGTCCAGGATCCTTTGATGCCTACAAAAATATATCAGAAAATTAGTGGCCAAATAATCCAAAAAATGTGTAAATTTGCAATTAAGTCCAAAATAAGATAAAGTTCCAAAACCTAGGGTAAAATCATAATTAAGCAATAAAAACATAGGTCAAACATGGATTTTAACATCTAAAATAATCACAAAAATGATACTTATCAACTCCCCCACACTTAACCTTGAGCGTCTCGCGAAACTACTAAATAAGTATCCCTTAGGCTTTCTTAAGCATAATTAGAAGCAAATGAAAAGAAATTACCTAAGGTTGTCAATTCTCATAAATCTAAGCTCTATGGATTAGTATCTTGTCCTTAAATCAACAACTTAGCCTTTTCATCTATCATGAGTCATTGAGATGAATTTAAATCACTAAGCCTTTCAAGGAAAATTTTGGTGGCTCTCTCCTTAAGTTCTAACTTGATGCTGGAAGTGGAGCTCACTCTCACACACATGCTTCTTGCACTACCATAGGCTTGCTTATTATCTAATCTCTACCATTAATCATGAATAGGATCAACATCTACAAAAATAAATGGAAACATGAAAAAAAATGGTGAGAAATGAAATAAAGACTAAGAAAATAGAAAATTTTGATGGAGTGGAGGACTTGGTTGTTTAAAAATGTTTCCAATGTGCTTTGCCCCTCTTATCAGTCCTCTAGTGATATCCAAAAGTGTGGTGAAGTAAATCTTGAGTAATTCCTTTGATTTGGATGAAAAATAACTCCATTTGATCTCAATGTGCCAAGTTTCAATTTTTGTGCCAACCTTGCTTCTTTCTTCTCTTTTCTGATTTTTTTCCTCTTTCTTTCTTTTCTCTACTAAAATCAGAATGTATTGGAATAGATCTTCAATTCGGATGAGCTTCCGTGAGCTTCAATGATTCCGTGGTGCCAAGTCAAATGGTGTGCCAACTTGTTTTCTCCTTCTCTTTTCTTATTTTCTCAAACTGTTTTCCTTTTTTTTTTCTTTGCTCTGAATTCTTCTAATGGAGCACTTCAGATCAGATTTGCATCAGAGAACTTTAAACATCTAGTGAAATAGATGCTCCACTTACATCCCTCACTAAACTACTCTTGCTAATTTTGATACAAAACCTTTTACAAGTTGACACTCTTCTAACCTTTTGCTTCTTTTTCCTTCTGTTTTAAGTCCAGCTTCCACGGCATCACTGATTCTTTATCCTTGCAAACATTTGATTTCTTGAAAGATAGCATCACTAGCTGAATAGGCCTCAAACAAAGTGCAGCTTCAATCCCAACAATTCTGCCCAAAAAGTAGCTTCACAGAAATTTTTTTTCTTTCGCACAATCAAACATAATTCAGCTTGTTCCCAGCTGCAATTCAGAATTAACTGCATCAATTCAACTTGTGTCATTTCAGCAGCTCTTGTTCAGCTCTTTTCTTTTCTTTTTGGCACAAATCCTACTGCAAATCTCTCAGCTTGTTTCAATTCTGCTTACACTTTCAATTTCTGCACAGCTGATTGGATGGAAAATTTTCAGCTTCACTTACTGCCCAGATTACCCAATTTGTGTGCAGCTTCTACATCAGCTTCAATTCAGAACTTGGCAGCAATCTAAATTCCAGAATTTTGGATTTCGGCCGTGGCACAATTGTCTTCAAATGTGATACACTGATTTTTTTTTTTTTTTTCGAATTGGAGTGCCTCCTTGATACCAAATCTTTCCAAAAAGCTAGTCACTCCCCCACACTTGAATCTTTGTCCGTCTCGGGCAAAATAACATCAAGAAACATTCCAAACAACAAGTCCAATGAAAAGTGAGGGTAAGAGTAAGAAATAAGTAAAGAAAAATGGAATGAACATGATTTTTGGCAAAATTGATATGGAAAGGAAAATAAATGGATTAGCCTCTATAGATGTGATCCAATCATTGAAATATGATTTTGAAAGAACCTAAGCAAGTTCTAGAGCACAATAACATAGGTGTGTCACAAAAATAAGGCTAATTCTCACTAGGTAAAAATAATTCATCCCAAGTCCTCAATTAAGAATCTAAAGCAAAGGAGTACTCAAGCATCCAAGATTTCATCCATTAGCTCAAATCCTAAGTTTTAACAATCAAATTTAATTTGTTTTCAGAAGACTCTAACATGCCATGGAGAATACCTAAAGGGATACTTTTATTTCTACTCATGCAAAAGTGCTAAAAGCAAAGACATGGTAATTACAATGACTCAGATCAAAGGAAAATTCTAATTCTAGGAAGCATGAAAATGAAAAATGAAATAAAAGTAAATACAAGAAAAATCAAATTCCCCTTTATTCGGGTGGGCGGAGTCTATCCAGATACAGCCTCCATCTTGGTAGTGGAGGAACATAAGTGGCTGGGAGAACTCGGACTCTCCCACACTTGAACTTTTCAAAAATTTGCTCCGGTGGTCGCAGGCGATTTAGGTTCAGAATCCATGTCAGAGGTGGAGTGCTTTGAATTAGAGTAAAATCATCTCCTCCTTCTTTCTGCCTTTCAGACGTCCTTCCAGGAGGCTGAAGTCTGTTCAGTTGGAGCACCCACTCCTGAAGTCTTCTGGACCCTGCAAAAACATGTAATACCTCTCTCAAGCATTCAGGGTCAGAAAGAAATGATATAAGTTCAGTTTCTGCATGAAATAAATCCAAATCTGCATCATGTCCAATTAAATCAAATTCTGGTGCCTCAATAAAATTTTCAAAATCATTATCTACAAAATTTGCATCCAGGAGCTCATCACAAATAAAGAAATCAATTTCTGGCTCATCAATAGAAAGTTCACAATTATTTTCCATCCAGGGTGTATCATGCAATGTGTCACAGCCAATCAAATCAATATCAGGTATTTCCAAAAGTTTTTCACATTCAACCTCAGCATATGAAATAGCAAGAGATTCATCAAAATAAATAACATCAATTTCAGGCACTTCTAAAAAATTTTCACTATCCATATCCACAAAAGATGTATTAAGTGATTCATCATAAAAAACAACATCAATTATAGGTGCCTCTAAAATTATTTCGCTATCCATATCTACAGGAGATGTGTCAAGTAATGCATGATTATCAATAAAATCAATGTGTGGTACCTCTATTGAATTTTCACAAACAATTTCTACACAAGGTATATCAATAAACTCATCAGAATCAATAACATCAGCACTAGGTACCTCACTGCAGTTTTCTGAAGAAAGGGGAGAAATACTTACCTGAGCGTGCTGGAGAATACCTGGAGGTTCTACAACGGTAGATGTGTCCATGGCTTCCTCCTGGTCAAGTACATGCTCCTCTTCAGCCTCAGACTCTGGTGGACATTCAACTGGTGATCCTTGGGTGCTTGCTTCCACCATGCAAGTCCCTACACTTTCTGGTTCATTCTCTAAATCTTGTGGTGGTCCCTGGGGCTTTGTGCAATCCCCTACACTTATGGAATCATCTCCTCTGCATGCTTCTCCTGTAATATCTGCAACAACAGTATCAGAAAAATTAGGACCGTCAATAATGCTATCATCAGAAAATAAAAGTCTAGAATGGTCCTGTGGAGCTTCAACTTCTTCTTCTGGAGCTGAAAAATTGGGAATTGGATTTTGAGTAGGAGTCTCCGGAGGAATGCGTGCTCTAGGTGCCCAGACTTTAATGTATTCTTCTTCTTCTTCTTCTAAAATTGCAAGATCCATTAAAGAAAGATTTGGCCTTGCACTAGGGTCACCTTGAACTTGTATCTGATTCATTTGACTAGAAATTTGTCCAACGCCTCTTTCTATGTCTTGAAGCCTTTGCTGTTGTTGATGATATTGTACAACTAGTTGATAAATCTCCTCAATTCTTTGTTGTTGTGCCTCATTCTCATTAAGATCATCAAAGCCTCCTTGGTTAGCATAGCTCCTTGACTGATTTTAAAAGGATGAAGTAGGCTGAAAATTTTGAGCTTGCTGATTGGGTTGAAAACATGGCTGTTGAGGCTGATTAAAGGGCTGATATTCTTGGCAGCTATCAGAGGTTATGGAGAGCAGATATTCTTGGAAACTTTGCTGGGAGATGCAGCCTTGAAAGTTCTGATTTTTAGCTGGAAAATTAGGTGGCGAAGGCTGAAAATTCTGCCCTTGAAACCCTTGATTGTAGGGCTGTGAAAACTGGTTCAAGGGCTGTGTAGGCTGAAAATTTTGTTGGTTTTGCGCTGGAAAAACTGAGAATGATTGAAAACCTTGCTGCCCTTGATTGTATTGCTGGAATTGAGGTTCAAAATGCTGAAATGGTTGCTGAAAATTGGGCTGAAATTGCTGAAAACTGGGCTGAAAATTCTGGAAAATTGGCTGCCCGTTCTGAAAATTCTGGAAATTCTGGAAATTGCTGAAATTCGGCTGAAATTGTTGGAATTGTTGTGGTTGCTCGAATTGTTGCAATGGTGGCTGAGAAAACTGATTTGGTTGCTCAAAAACTGAAAATTGGGGCTGCCCATTCTGAATTTGTTGGAAATTTGAGTAGGGCTGTTGGAAATCTTGCTGTAATGACGGCTGAAAGAACTGATTGGTTTGCTGAAAATTTTGGTTGCAAGGTTGTTGAAATTGGTTGAAAGGCTGAAACTCTGATGACCACATTTTGATCTTGCAGCACTGTCACCAAACAAACAAGGAAAATGGCAGCAACCGTATATGAAAGATAAAGCAAAATAAAACAGAACCCAATGATATGTCAAAAAATACACAAGCAAAAATCAAACAAATCAACTAGTTGCTTCCCCGGCAACGGCGCCAAAAATTTGACGGGCCCAAACTATGTGTCACAAAAGTAGGCCTCAAATTTAGATGTAAATGAATAGCTGAAAACCCTTTTACAATCAAAAATATGGAAATGTAATATAGGGGCCACAGGTCGTATTTTTCTCGGGGATAGTTGTCTAGTTTGATTCAAACTTATAATTATGTGTCGTTTTTGTGTTTTTGGGTTTCAAACAAGTAATAGGATTTTGGTTTGTAATTGAAAATGAAATGAAATGGAAAAATAGAAACCTTGATTTAATAAACTTGAGCAAGAAAATTGGCACCAAAAAGCTCAACTAGTGGAAACCTAAGTAAGCCATAGGATTTAACCAAAATTTAGAAAAACAAGCCTAAATTCAAATGCAATAAAGGACTAAGCAACAGATAATTGCAGTTCCGAAAATGACCCAACTTAACACAAGTGATAGCCTACAAAAATTAGCAAGAAGACACCAAACAAACTCAAACTAATTACAAGATTTGGATGCCAACAAATGCAACAAAATTTCGGAAATGGCTGAATGCTCTACCAGTAATATTCAAATGTTATTCTACACCATCAGACAAGTGAGAAACACTAATGCAATCAGTGTTCAATTCAGCTTGGCATGCAAGTGAACAAATGTGCCAAAACCGAACCTTTTGTGCCAACTAGTGCTTTAAACTTGCTGAAACAGGACCACTAATTCTGAATTAAAGCTAACCGAGGTCAGTTTTGGAAGTTAAACTAAAAGTAGCTGAAACTCAAGGATGAAGGAAAGAAATTCAGAAACAATTGGAAGAGCAACTAAGAAATGGCTAAAGCAGAATTTGCAAGTGCAGAATTTCAGAATTCCTGATCAGAGTTCGAAATAGATTATCCGGTGGTAATGCAAAACTAATTGAGCAACTAAGCTCACTGCTTGACACTAGCTTAAGGAGTAATAAACCTAGTGATTTCTGAATGTAGCTAACAAATCAAAGCAATCTGCATGCAAGGGGAAGAAAATTCAGATTCGAAATTGGCAATGCAAATAAACCTGTCCAGAGATTAATCTACAAACCAAATTCGAATTGAATGCAATTGGTAGGAACTCTAAAGCAATGATTCACCAACCTAGGGCCTTTTGAAGTGCTGAAATTCTACAATGCAGAAACACAAAGTTGAAATGCAGAAACTTAATGGAAAATTCAAAAACACTTGGCACGTTAGCTGGAATTGGCACGCAACAACTAAACACTATTGAACTGAAAATTTAACTCAATCTAGTGCTAAACAAGTTACTAACTTACTGAAATTGAAGATTAAAATCCTAATTAAGCTAAACAATTCAGAAAACTAAATCCAGCAGCTGATCTAATTGCGGAAAAACAGAACAGATTCGGCAGATATTAAAATTACAACTAAACAATGAGAATTTATGATCTAAACTACTCCTCGATCCATCTTGAGCTCAGAATCTTCTTGGTTGTCAATCAAGAGCTGGCTTCGAACCCCTAGGCTCAGCAAATCGATGGAAAAACGACTTCAATCCATAAAATCTGCTCAAACTGCTTCAACTGGGAAATTCCAATCCGAGACCTTTAATCTCAACTTGCCGAGCTGCGATGAAGATTTGGAGACGACCTGAGCGCACTTGAGAACCCCTACAAGAAGCTCAGGTGATCTGAATTTGCGTGTAGCTGAGATTCAAGCTCCCGGGCCACAGAGACTGCGAAACCCTCAACAAGCTCTGTCCAGATGAAGTTTGAGCTGAATTTCGGATCGAGATTGCCTCCAAAGGATCCAGATGATGAATTTCAATAGGAATCGAGGTGGTCGCGCCTTGGATTGAAGAAGAAATGAAGAAATGAGGAAGAACACGAAGAACTCGAGCTTGCGGCGAAGACGCGACAGGGAAGAATTGGCTGCGTTTTTGATTAAATAGGAACCAATGGACGGCTCAGATTGATCGGAGGAGATCCAACGGCAGATCTTGCTCTGATTGGAGCCAAACTTTAATGATGATGATCTGGGGTCAGGATCTGCCTTGTGGTAGCTCGGATCCTCCAGATGTGCAACGGATGGTCCAGATCAACTCTATCTATGAATGGACGCTCTAGAGCCCTCCTTGCTTGATCCAACGGTTGATTGAGCTCTGATTGGGATGAAACCTTCAGATCTTGATCATAGAGCTTGATCAACCCTAACCCTAGCTCGGATTGCTTCAGATCGTCCCGGATGGCTCAGATCTAGCCGCTCTTGAATCGGACGGCCCGGATTAATCGTAGGCTTGATAATTCGATCCGGTTCACATCCGACTCAGGTTTGACCCAATATGCCCTAGGTCCAGGATCCTTTGATGCCTACAAAAATATATCAGAAAATTAGTGGCCAAATAATCCAAAAAATGTGTAAATTTGCAATTAAGTCCAAAATAAGATAAAGTTCCAAAACCTAGGGTAAAATCATAATTAAGCAATAAAAACATAGGTCAAACATAGATTTTAACATCTAAAATAATCACAAAAATGGTACTTATCAGGCAGTCAACTGGTAAAGGTTGAAATAAGCTTCAGTAGCTGAGTATGTGTCCAAATGATGCAAAACAAGTGTGTGGGGGGCTAGTACACATTGTTTATGGTTATTAGGGATTAAAAGAACCAATGATTGGGATATTTTGGGTTCTTTTTGATGTTAGGCAAAGGGGGAGAAGTGTTGGGTTTAAGTTGGAAAACCAAACACACCTTTGCTAGAAACCCTAGGTTTAGGAGGAGCTAAGATTAAGGGGGAGCATGGTTGCTCCATTCTTGGCGTAATGGGAACCTGTGAGAGGTTCTTAAAAAGCCTTTGTAAGTCCAATGTAGGGGGAGCTTGGGAGAAGCTTTAAAAAGCTCGTGAAATGTCCTAACATGGAGGGTTAGGTGTTGAAAAATCCTAACTTGGAGGGTTAGGTGGTGAAAATCTTTACTTGGAGGGTTAGGTGGTGAAAATCCTAACTTGGAGGGTTAGGTATGGAAAATCCTAACCTGGAGGATTAGGTGTAGGATGCCTTGGGATAGGATCCATTTTTGCATTGCATATGTATTTGTTTAGCATGGTTTTTGCTATTGACTACTATCTTATTTCCCTAACTTAAACGTATTGCCAAACATCAAAAAGGGGGAGATTGTTGAGGCAATCTGTGGTCCAGAATGACCAAGTGTTTTGATGTTTGGGAAAAGGGTTTAAGTTAGGTTTTCCTTGTGTTCTCATATGTGTATGTTGAGTGTGCAGGTTGTACAGGTTTACACATGTTGAGTCAGCTGAGGCAAGGGACAAGAGCCGAGGGAGGAGGACTCCAAGGGCAAGCCGGGAAGTGAACTTCAAAGGGCACACGTGAAGGATGGCATGGAGGCAAGTCGAGGACTTGCATGCGCATCCGAGGGACGATAGCCGGTGGAAGAGGACTTCAAGGGGCAAGCCAAAGGAGAGGACCTGAAGGCACACGTGGAGGAGGGCCAAGAAAGTGAGTAGGAGTGCTGTGGTAGGCTGGGCAGTCGACTGGGGGTTGTCCAGTCGACTGCCAAAACTCACAGA
The DNA here is from genome assembly GCA_024364735.1 of Boesenbergia rotunda. Classification (NCBI taxonomy): domain Eukaryota; kingdom Viridiplantae; phylum Streptophyta; class Magnoliopsida; order Zingiberales; family Zingiberaceae; genus Boesenbergia; species Boesenbergia rotunda. Next base: position 37,663 of record JAGFNQ010007019.1, on the reverse strand, counting down.
ATGGTTTTGGCCCTGGACCAGTCGACTGCTCTGGGAGCAGTCGACTGGTGTACAGCTAGCTGGATTCGAACGTTGGGGCTGTCAACGGTTGAATTCTGAGCAGTCGACTGCCATCGAGATTTTTCAGCCCGAGTTCTATTTAAAGAGAACTCGGTTAGGGTTGGTTTTCTTGACGAAACTCGCTTGGGTAAAGTGAGTTAGTAGTCTTTTGTGCCCAGAGAGTGTCCGAGATATTGTGGAGAGGTTTCTCCACCCACAAGGAGCGACGAGGGCTAGCCGGAGGTTATCCGGGGAGTGATCCACCGACGGATTCTTGGATTAGTCACCCGGCCGGGGTGGATACCAAGTAAAATCGGTTTGTTAGCATTGTTTGTTCTTTTTATTATTGTTTTCCGCTGTGCAACTAACAACGTAGGTACAAGAACGAACCGGGAATCGCTATTCACCCTCCCTCTAGCATACGGAATCGATCCAACACTAAAAAGTTTATAAAATGCTTCTCCGCCAGAAGGAGATTTTCATAGTGAGTTTCAACTGTCTTAGATTAGCAATCACCTAGGTTGCAACAAAGTAATTTCTGTTTCTTTGGCTTTCTATTAGTTGAGTTAGTTTATGTTTATCTTATTTAATTGTAGCAACTAATCTGGATTCTTTGTGAGCCGCACAAAAGATTTATTTTTCTTTTATGGCGGTAATTCACCCCCTCTCTTGCTGATCCATCTCGACCCGACAAGTGGTATCAAAGTCAAGACGCTGCAAAAGGACTAACAGCCAACTACAGCAATTCTAAAGAACAGTTGGACCAGTGATCTACCCGCCGAAGTTTGAGGGGGTGCTCGCACTATGGAAGAGAAAATTGAAGGTATTTTTTACTACTGATTATGAATTATTACTAACGATGAAAAATGGTTTTTTAGCTCCAAAAGATAACGAAGGAATGATCAAGGAACCTGATTCCTAGAATAAAAACAAACAAGCAGACGTGATAGCAAATGGAAAGGGGGAATTCCACCCGTTGACCGTCCTCCTCGAACAAGATGTCAATTAAATCGGAAAGTACGACTCGGCAAAGGAACTTTGGGAAATGTTTCTAGAATTGCACGAAGGCACCTCGGAGGCGAAACTGGCACGACGAGACATCTAACGAAGCCAGCTTACCAACCTCCGAATGAAAGACGGACAATCAGTAGCCTAACTACATGCCAAGGTAAAAAAGCTAATCACGAACCATGAGAACCTCGGTGAAAAGGTATCAAAGCGCGACGCTCAATGGCACGCGCTGAATGCTTTCCCGAGAACCCCGGATTGGACCTCAGTAATTGACGCATATTTTATTTCAAAAGATCTTGAGGTAAGTACTCTAGAATAACTTTTTTTTAATTTTAAAGCTTCACGAATCTTGGTGTGTAGGGAAAAGTAGGAAAACGGGCAACGTCGCTCTGATCGCAAGTAGAAACCAGATCGAGGATGAGTCATCAACGGACGATGAAAATATGACAGAAATGGTAAAAAGCCTTAAAAGTTTTTTTTAAAAAGGCTAATAAATTCTCTAAATTTCAGGATAAAAGACGATCTTCGAAGAAATGTACAGTCCAATGCTACAATTGCAAAGAGGAGGGCCATCTAAAAGACTAGTATCCCAAACTCATGAACAAGCCAAAGAAGAAGAAGGTGCTAAAAGCCACATGGGACGAGTCCTCGTCTAATGAATCAGAAACTTACGAATACGCTGGACTTGCGTTGATGGCAAGTCGTCAAGAGGAGAGCACTGATAACGGGGGAGCTACGTCAGAAGAAAGCAGCGACGAAGGGGAAGTCCCTTTTTTCAAAAGTGACCCGGTAAGTGGGGTATGTTTTCTCCCTCACGATCAATTATATTCTAGTATAAAAGCAATGCTTACAGCTAATCTTAAATTAGAAAAAAAAAAAAAAATTAAAAATGAAATTGATTAATGCATGTTCTTTTGATGGTTCTGATAAACTGAAAAATGATGTTGTTTATTTGAGAAATTTAGTTGAAAAATTAGAATTTGATATTGTATATTTACGTTAAAGAAAAATAGTATTCTGATAATCTGAACTGGTATATTAAAAATCATAGGGGTCAATTTAGAAAAGTGTCCAAGAACTATAAACCTGTGAAATTTTTAATTAACCCCATAGACAGGAACTTATTTTGGGTTCCTAGGTCTTTACTCGATTAATTTTTACTCGGTATATGTTTTAGTGCTAACAGTTTTTTGTTATTTTTTTAATATATATTTTTTTCTTTCACTCTTTATAATTCATTTTTTAAAAAAAATAAATAGTAGCCGAATTTTAAATTGATAAAATTATGTTCATATTTTTTCTAAATACATGAACATTTTGTTTACTTACTGTGAATTTTTGATATTTTTATATTATTTTCGAATTTTCACAATTTTACGTTCGGAATTCAAATTTTAAAATTTAAAAATAGATAAAAAATTTATTTTCCTAGATCCGATTTTTTTGAATATATATATCATTAGTAGACCTCAGTAAAATTTTACTCAAATTTTTTTAATTGTTTTTGAATTTTAAATATTTATTATTCAAAAATTTTACTCTGTTAGTATTTGATTTATTTTCACACATAGATAACGTTTTTTTAAGTCAAAATTTTTTGTTCAAGCTTAAAACTCTATTTCTCAATCTCCGATTTTTTTGATGTAATTTCGAATATTGAAAATTTAATCTTCAAAATTTTAATCTATGACTATTTATACTTGCACAAAAGTTTTCAATTCTTTTCCAAGATTTTCTTTTTCAAAAACAAAAAAAACAAAAACAAAAGAATGCTTAGAAATTATTTCATTCCTATTTTCTATTTTTTTTCCTTTCCCTAGTTTTGTTGTGCTCCATTATTTGCTGCGATCAAAGGGGGAGAATAGTATAAGTTCATGGGGAGGTTATAGATTTAATTTGCAAATATTCTTTTAAGCTTAATTATTAGTTAGTGTTATTTCTTTTAATTTAACCCTAACTGAACTTGGGTTGATGCACATCAAAAAGTGGGAGTTTGTTGGTGCCCCGGTTAGTTTTGATGTGATCAACCAAGTTAGGTTAGGTCATGTTGTGGGTTTGATCCCTTTGTCTAAGTGTGCAGAAGCTTAAGAGCGGAGGATGTCAAGCATAAGATGCAGTAGATGAGAAAGATTGCACGAGGAAGTGAGCCATCAGGCTCGGTGCATCCGAGGGACGTGGAAGCTTCGGAAGAGTACATCGGTGGAGCGTGAAGGACGTGCACGACGTCCGAGAGACGAGAAGCTGGGAGAAAGGACGCTCGAGGTGCGAAAGGCCAGAGTCGGATTCGAGTGAGCTTAACTCCGGTTGGTTAGAAATCACCCAAACAAAGCGTCTACCAAAAAGTCAACTCTATTAACTTTGACCAAGTCAAAGTTTGGACTTGGACTATATTTAACCAAAATTGTTAGAGAAGCATGGAGGCTTGACCAAAGACTTTGACCAAGCAACACACATGGACAGCTTGCATCCACAGAAGCTTCTACCGTTTAAAAGATTAACTTTATCTTTTAAAACGATAAACTTTATAAAAGATAAAATTTATCTTTTAATCAAACAGTTAAGGATTAAATTTATTTACATTCAATTAAACGATAATTACTATCCTTTAATCAGATAGAAGCTTTTACCATTTAAAAGATTAACCTTATCTTTTAAAACAATAAGCTTTATAAAAGATAAAATTTATCTTTTAATCAACGGTTAAGGATTAAATTTATATATGATCAACGGTAATGATTAATTTTCTTAGCCTATAAATAGGCTTAGAAGTTAAAGAGATTTTCAACAGATTGATTGTAATTTTTCTAACTTCTGTCTTGTGCTAAAAAGTTTGTAAAAGGCTTCTCCGCTAGAAGGAGAGTTTCATAGTGAACTTCAACCGTCTTGGATTAGCAACCACCTAGGTTGCAACCAAGTAATTTATGTGTCTTAGCCTTTCTATTAGTTGAGTTAGTTTATGTTTTGTAGGACCGGTGCCGTCGATAGGGGGGTGAATATCGATCGTGAAAATCTTCTCGCGGAAAGCTTTCGATCGTTCTAGACTTAGAGCGTTAGTGCAGCGGAAAAGTAAAACATAAAACTAAGAGAACACAGCAGACATGTGAGATTTATTTACTTGGTTCCCGACCCCCCCAGGGTCAGTACGTCCAAGGCCTATGTACTAGGCGTGAGTCCACTATTGGTCTCCTTTCCGAAATTTCTAGAGACGGAGAAAACCCGTCTTACAGTGCAGAAGTACAATCACAAAGATAATAAATTGATTGTGAAATACTAAAAGCAAACCGAACAACAAGGATTTGAAACTCAGCCGATCTGGACCTCCGAAGTGCCGCACACTTCCTCCTGGAGCCTCCCGGTCGTAGAGCCTCGTCTTTAGCGCGTTGTTATCAGTCAAAATGATCAGAATCGCTCTTGGAAGTTGTGTCTGAAGCAGAGGGGTCAAAGCCCCTTTTATAGGCTTCATACGGGCGCTTGTGACGATGGGGGCGCCCCTATAGACTTGGTCAAACTTTATCCCCGTGCCGAACTCGTCGCAGCTGATAAAATCTCTGACCAGGGTGCCCTGGACCTCCCGGGTGCCTGAATGGAAGCTTATCTCTGTTTCGAACTCGAAACAGCAAATACATCTTTCAACTTGGGCGCTTGTATCATCCCGGGCGACTGAATGGAAGCCTATTATGCTTTCTTCACAAACTTCCACTTTTGTTCTTTGAGCCAGGCGCCCCTATTGATGGGGGCGCCTGATTCCATGAGGGCGTCCCTATGGATGGGGGTGCCTGGCTTCCCAGCTTTCAGGCATGTAGTGTGTTGTCTGCTTGCTTTGTCTTCCATTCTAGATACCTGCAAGATATGCAAATATAAAGCAAATATACACACAATCTTAACCTTAAGGACTTTGTTCTGACTTTGGATTTCCATGAAACCCTAGGTCGAACCGACGCAAGTTCCCACCCCCGAGAACACACCTTTCACCTACTCCTTTCAGGAGCAGGTTGCCACCCAGTCCTTCGGGTGGACTTTTACTTAGCCTCCGACACTCTCGGATCTCGAGACGTCCGAACCCTGACCCGTCTCTACTTCTGTCCTTAGTCATCGCTCAACTAAATTGCTCAGTCCCTCAAACCAAGACTTCGTGCCCAAACCCTAAGTCCATGACTTCGGTGCCCAACCCTTGGTCAGGTCTTCGTGCCCAGTCCTCGACCAGGACTTCGGTGCCCAACCCTCAGCCAGGTCTTCTTGCCTAGTCCTTGACCAGGACTTAGTGCCCACCTTCCGAGCAGATCTTCGGTGCCCAGCCCTTTGCCAGGACTTAGTGCCCAGCTTCACTCACCAGGTCTTAGTGCCTAGATTAACTAGGACTTTTCTTCCACTTTGGTTACTCCTCTCTTAACTCTTCTTCTCTTGTTTAATGTATCACTGACTTAAGTATATTGTCAAACATTAAAACATTTAGAGGAGGACATCACTGATGCAACTTGCACCAACATGTTTATATTATTTAATTGTAGCAACTAATCTGAAATCTTTGTGAGTCGCACAAAAAATTTATTTTTATTTTACAGCGGCAATTCACCCCTCTTCTTGCCAGTCCACCTCAACCCGACAATAGGTTTCTCCGTTTTCAACATAGAGAATTTTAGTGTGTTTTTCATCATCTTGAATTAGCAACCTCTCTAATTGCAACTAAGTAATTTTTGATCTCTTAATTTAGTTTGTTGTTCATGTTTATCTTTCCCGTTGAATTAATTGTTTATCATTGCTATGTTCGAAAAGCAAGAGATTTGACTAATTAACTTACAGAGCTATTCATCCCTCGCTAACTGGCTGACATCGGTCCTACACGATCTTTGCCAAATCAACCGTTGTGCTTAACATGATCTATTAAATCAGACTATTTGGGTCACTCAACCGAACTAAAGCGTTCAATTGGATAACTTATTTTGAGTAACTGAATCATCTAGTTTAGATGCACCTAACTTATTGTTCTTTTTGTCAAATTATTGCTGGGCCGGTCGTCCGAGGTTGGAAAATTTTTGTTAATCATTTTTGTCAAATTATTATTTTTTCATTAATAGATGAATGAAGATTAATGGAAAGAAAAAAAAATTAGTTAATAGATTTTAAAATAAGAATAAAAATTAAAAGTTGCATTTTTAATAATGAAAATAATAATTTTTTATTTATTATCAAAATAATATCTTATTCCATATTAATCTATTTTTAGTTTTAAAAAACGCAGTATTTTTTAATGATATTATCGCATAGCTACAACATAGTTATTGCAAGAACAGCTCAAAAAAAAATCTGAATGTAAATTTCGATGAATGATGTAGTAAAAAATCTGAATGAAAATTTCGAAAAATAAAATAGTACTTTATATGTATATATTTGATTATCATTTGGACATCATCGATGATTTACAATCGTCGTTCCGAATCAAATTGTACTTGGGGTCATGGTAAATCAATCAGAAATCGTTGTAATTATGATGCCACGTCATTTCTTGATATTTTTTTTAAAAAATTGTTTGAACATAGAATTTTTCTTATAGTAATTAAGATTTCGTTATTTTCACAACATAATATTAATAAGTATTATTAAAAATAAAATATCAATAATGTAGAGTAGTTACTAAAATAGGATATTAATATTCACATTATAATAATTAAGAATTATAGTCGTTACGAAATAATATTATTAGTAGTGGTTAAAGTTGAAATATCTATATTATAACTGTTATGATTCCAATAACTATCATAATAACGTCTAATAAGGATATTTTTTAAAATGTAATTATACTTTATGACATGTTATTTTATTAATAAATAAAAAAGAGGTTTAATAATTCCAATAAAAAGGATTTTTTTTATTTTCTCAAAAAAATTATGTTGATATTGTACTTTAAAAAATATTTTCTAAAACCGTCTTTGATATTTCAAGCCTCACCATTTAATCAATTAACTACCAGACACATTGTCCGAGGTTAAACAAATCTTGTTAATCATTTTACCAGACACATGGCTAGGCACTCAAAGTCTATGTAACAAGTGTATAATATTATCATTTCCTCTTTTTGATTTTGAGAACATTTCTTGAGACAAGAAAAGCCTGAAGTTAGCCTCGTGAAGGTGCAGCAACCGAGCGAGCGGATGGGATCCTCTGTCCCAAAGGATTCATGTCCCGTCTGTCTTATATTCATCGGCGATAACCAACGAGTCATCCGATCATTAATCGAATATCATCAATAATCTTCGATCATCGTCCCGAACTAAATGATATCCTAGGGAATGATGAACCGGTTGAGATAACCAAATTGCGATCTCGCTAATTTTGATGGTAATTAAATTCGGCGAGATTTTAATTGCAACGATCATGACGGATTCACCGTACCCCTCAAAATATAGTTTAGTTCGGGACGACGGCTGAAGGCAGTCGGTGGAGTTCGATCAACGATCAAATAACTCATCGACTATCACCGATGAATGAGACAAGTAAGATAGGGAGAAAAATGAGACAGAGGATTCATTCCCGGGGATCGAACCTTTTTTTTAATTTCTTTGACGCCTCAGGAAAAGTTTCAATTTTAACAAATTAATAAATATTTTTTTAAAAAAAATTGACTAAAATAATACTATATAAATGACCATTGATTATAAATATCCCTTAATTTATTTTGATAATATATTTATATATTAAAAGTCATATCACGCTACCGTCCATGCCACCGGTGGCATAGCCAAAATTTTCGATCTGCAACTTTTAATAATCTTAAATACTAATGTAGGTTAATTTTTATTTTTTAAAAATCTATTATAAATTTAAGAGCTCTAAAAAGAACTTAAATTTGAAATTTCGACCATAGCTGTTAAGGTGTGTTTCATTGAGAGTTATCCTTGATAACCTTGATTATCCATCTAAGATTATTAATAAAAATCTTGTTTAGTTTAGATAATCAGTGATTCCCAAATAATGATCGATGCCCGACACGTCAACAAAAGGAGCATACAACTCGGAATCGGAAAACTTTAAGAAAGTAAAGTTTTTTTTTTTGATTTCGGGGTTATGAAACTTATCTTTCAAAAACTATCCTCTAATATTTACCTTAGCAAAAGAGGCATTATTTGTGGGTGACCACCGGCAACGACGGCGTATGACCACTGCCGACGGCCGGTGGCCGACGACCGCCGCTGATGACCGGCGACCGCCGATGACCGGCGACTGCCGATGACCGACCACCGCCGTTGGTGACCGGCGACCGCCACCGGCGACTACCGCCGGCCAGCGGCCGTCGACCGCTGACGGCCTGCGACCGACAACGACAACCGATGACCATTATTCGCTGCCAACGACCGGTAACGACGACCGACGACCACCACCGGTGGCCGGTCATTATTCATGGCCGACAATCAGCAACGACAGCCGACGACCACCGCCGACGGCCGGTGACCATAGTCGGCGGCCAACGACCGAGGGTACGAATATGTATATAATATCATCTTACTTTTTTATTTTAAATTTATAAGTATATAATATTATTATACTTAAATTTAACTAAAGGGTAAAACGGTAAAATATTATATTATGTCATAGATTATTACCTCTAAACAAATAAGATTTTATTTGATTACCTAAATTGAACCAAACAACTTCAGGTTATGTTTCATTCCCCATTATCTTGGTTATGTTATTACTTGGTAATCACATAACTAAGGTTATATCTGATAACTTGAACCAAATGCATCTTTAGTTTTAATTGAAACAATGATTCATCGATCCCCAAAATTTTATTTTTACTCAAAGTTAAAAAATCGATCAAACTCGTTTAAACATACATTAAACTTATTTCGGTCATAACTTGACCAAATCAACTCTAAATCAATCTTGATTTGAACAAATATAATCCTTAATTTAGTTCAAACCTAATTCAATTTTAATTTAGCATCCTTGTCTTACAATTTAGTTCATATGTTTATTAAAATATATTTATTTTAAAATTTTAAAATTTAATATTTCAAATTATGATATTTTCTTATAAAAATGATACTAATGGATAGCTTAAGTCATTAACTTTCTAAATATGTGATCAATTTTATTTTTTTATAATAAATGATAATAAATCGACTAATTAAAATAGTAATATATATATATATATTATTTTTTTAATAAAATTTGAGAGGGGCGATCGCACCCCCTCTCATGAAGGTGGCTACGCCCCTGTATGTCACAGTGATCCAGATGCTTGAATTTAATTAATATCTCGATTAAATTTTATTTTATTTTTTATTTTTAAAAATTATTATTTTCTTAATTTTAAATATATATATATATATTATATCCCGTGAGTATCTAAGTATTTTATTTGCTATATTTTTTTATTTTCTAAAAATTACATTTTCTCATTTCTTAAAAAATAACTTTATTTTATTTTTCAAAAAATACTATATTTTTTCTAGAACATAAGTATGAAAAATACAAATCAAACACGTTTTTTGAAAAAAATCATATTTTCTTAGAAAATGAAAATAGAAAAATAGGATGGAAAATGGAAACCAAACACACAATTTTAAATTTTTTTTTCTTGAGCACTATAACCCAACCCCTAAACTATAAGGGCATATTTGGTTTGGGATTATCGCGGGTTATCCACCTAAGGTTATCCATGATAACCGTATTTGGTTCGAGGTTTTTCGCGATTTTGAAACGTTAGTAAATGTCATCAATTAGGGCATCCAACCCGGAATTGGAATACGTGGGGCTGTCTTGGTTTTTATCAATTTCGGAGGTAAGCAAAAAAAAAAAATCCAAAATTATCCTTGGAGTGATCGGAGCCCAACGCGGAGGTGGTAACAGACGGGGAGCGTCATCGGCGACCGACAACCATCGTCGGTGACCCGCGATTGTCGTCGGCGATCGTCTTTGACAACCGATGACTGTCTCCGGTGACCGATGACCGTCTCCGACGATCAGCGGTCGTCGATGAGGGGCCGATGATTGTCGGCAGGCATCGCCAATGGTCAACAATGGGAAGAAGAATTTTTTTTTGCAATTTTTCATTTTAATTAAAATTAAATTGGCTTGTTCTAAAGCATAATAAAATTATCTAAACAAATTTAAAATAAATAAAAATTATCTAATTTTCTTTATATATATATCATTAATAATAATAATAATAACATTATATATTTTAATATTTTATTTTTTTAAAATTTGAGATAAGTCAATCCGACTACTTATATATTTTTTATACTTAAATCAAAGATGAGAACAAACACACAATATCATCGGTCTTTCTTTATTTTTAATTTAGATAAGTATAATATCATTTTTAATCTAAATAAGCATATAATATTATCGTGCTTAGGATTGGATAAGGATAATACTGTAAAATATTACATTAGGCTATATACTAAAACCTCTAAAGAAATCAGATTTTATTCAACCACCTAAATTGAGCTAAACGACTTCAGATTATATTTCATTCTCTATAATCAAGATTATTTGATTAATTGATAATCAAGGTTATGCATGCTAATCTTAACCAAACGCACCCTAATCGATATTTAGTTGGGGGTTATCATTGATAACATTGATAGATTATTAACAAAAATCTTATTTGATTTAGGTAATGAGCGATTCCCATCATATTAATAATTTGGGAATATAATCCAGAATCAGAAAATCTTAGAAGCTTGATTATATTTTGTTTGTCTGTTTTTCATTTTCATTTTTAAGAAAATAATTTTCTAAAAAATGGTATTTGATTTTGGAGCAGTATCACATTTTTTTCCTCCATGAACCTAACATCTGGCTACGCTGACGATGCTGACGGCCTACGACGTCAGAACAATACGGGAGGGGGCGAGGGTTAGCAATGCCAGCTTGGGATCGGGATTGGAAGATACCAACACCAAAGTATAGTACTCTGGATCGTTGCTCTCTCTTATTCAGAAGTTGGAGTCCGTTACAGAGATAGTGTTGGTGCAATTTGCACTAACGGTCAAACTCGGATTTTGATGTATGACAAAGTGGTTAAAGTTAGGGTTGTTGGTTTTTAACCTCTTTACTAAGTGTGCAGGGTTGAAAGACTTAGGACCAGACACCAGGCTGAAGTCCAGGATGGTTGAGTCCTGGCGGGAAGTCCAGTTGGGTCCGCGGGACCTGACAACTGGCTGAAGACCAAGTTGGTTGAGACTTGGCAGGAAGACCAGGGTGGTTGAGCCTTGGCAGGAAGTCCTGGTGGTCAAGAAGTCAAGTAAAGCTGCACAAAGGGTAAGTGAGGTAAGTCACTGGAGGAGAAGGAGAGGACGCGTTCCCCGTCGAGGGAACAGTAGGCGTCGGTTCGACCTAGGGCTCCATTTAGGAGACCAAAGTCAGAACCAAGACAGCTAAGGCTGTATAAAATAATAATATAATTGTTATTTGGACTAACCCTGGATGCAGGATCGAAGGACTGAGTATCTGCAGCTCAGGGAGCCTCAAAGGAGTGAGGCAGAAGCTGAGCAGGGCGCCCCGGATGATCCGGGCGCCCCCAAGGTCAACCCAAGTCTATAAGAACCACAATGCGCCTCGACAGCTAGATTCGGGGCGCCCCGGATGCTCCGGGCGCCCCGCTTGTCGCGGGCGCCCCCACTGCCAGCTGCCGAAGCGCATCCCTGCGAAGCCGAGGAGATGAGGCTTTAACCGGTCAATCCGGGCGCCCCGAGCCCTCCGGGCGCCCCAGTCAAACCGGATCCCGAGGATAAGGGGATCAGACGGCGACCGAGCTACAACCGGATCAAACGCCACGTAGGGGGCGCCCCCGACATCCCGGGCGCCCCCAGGCCCTATATAAAGGGCCCTCGACCCCAGGCTTCCTACAACGATTCTTCCAACGCCTCAAAGTTCTTCTACGCTCGCGCCTTGCTCCGGAAACGCTTCACCTCGAGCCGACGACGTCCTGCTGCCCCGAAAGAGTCGACCTACTCCGGACGTCGGTAAAAAGAAGAACGTTTTTTTATATATTTTATTGCACTTAATTACTTGAAAGTGTGGGGTTGTCACACTTTCAATTCTTTTGTACTCGCCTACTCTATCGGGGTTTACCGGTAGAGAGTTTTAGTGGATTGCCCAACGGAAAGGTCCGAGGGACCTGGGCCTTCGAGTAGGAGTCGCCGAAGGCTCCGAACGAAGTAAAACTACCTGTGTCATTGGTATTGGTTTTTCGTTCGTGTTTTAATTTTTCCACTGTGCACGCTTCTTAAAGCGCTCTGATTTTTTGAAAAAGTCACGTGATTCACCCCCCCCTCTCATGTGCATCGATCCTACAAGTGGTATCAGAGCCTGGTACGCTCTGTATCGGTGCAACCACCATAAGAGCCGAGGGAAATCCAGTTCTTTTCGATTTTTGGTTTTTCGCTACACATAATCTAAATTTGGTATTCTTGCCTAAATTTAGTTATTTTTCTCGTTCGTTGGTTTTACTTGAATCTAGTGCAACACCATTCAAGTTGCTTTTCGTTAGTTTATCCTTTCCCGCACTACTAATCCAAGACCCAGTCTTGGGATATTGTGTCTACTTTTATTTCGTGTGCACAGAATTTAAATGGCCCAAGGTGAAGGCTATAGCACTGCCCGCCCTCCCCTCTTTAATGGGGAAGACTTTCCCTACTGGAAGAGAAGGATGGAGGTTTATCTGAAGACTGACATGGATCAGTGGTTCGCAGTTCAAACAGGCTACACACCACCAATGGATGAGGGAAATAATGCTCCACTGAAGCCCGACAAATGGAACCCAGAGATGAAGAAAAAGGCTCAGACCGAGTTCAAAGCTCAGAACACCCTCCAGTGCGGACTTACCAAAGAGGAGCTAAACAGAATTGGACCAACCGACTCGGCGAAGGAGCTATGGGACAAATTAACAGAATTACATGAAGGCACTTCTGATGCAAAGGTAACAAAGAGAGATCTGTTATTGAATAAGTTATTTAACATAAAAATGCAGGAAGGAGAATCAGCAAGTCAACTCCACGCCCGGATTAAGAACATATTGAATGGACTCCACATGATCGGGCACAAACAGGAGAACCGGGACATCATAAGGTATGCGTTAAATGTGTTCCCTAGAAATTCACTATGGGCATCTATTATAGATGCCTATAAAATTTCTAGGAACCTTTCAAAAATTAATCTGGATGAACTATTTTATGAATTAGAGCTGCATGAGCAAACTAACGCCAAGGTCGAGAAAGGGCTAGCTTTATTTGCAGGTTCACCAAAAGAAGCCAAATCAAAAAGAAAAATTCAAGAAGAACCTGAAGATGAGTCAGACTCTGACTCAGATGAAGAAGAACAACTAGTGAACTTGGTAAGAAAAATGTTCACCAGAAGGAAGAATAAATTTTCAAAGAAAGATATTCAAAAGGTAATGAAGCCCTCCAGCACTGAAGGTAAAAGCAAAATGATCTGCTTCGGCTGTAACAGAAAAGGGCACTTCAAACATGAATGCCCTTACAAGAAGGAGGACCAACCCACTAAGAACAAAAAGAAGAAGGCTCTTCAAGCCACGTGGGATGAAAGCTCGGACGATTCCAACGATGAACAACCAAAGAACGCAAGCTACCTCGCACTGATGGCAACCGGACCAGAGTCAGACTCAGAGCACGACGAAGATTCCGAATACGAGTCGAGTCAAGAGATCGGACTCTTTTCGGACAACTCGACTAAGGTATATTTAGATTCAGTTAATCAAAAATTTTTTAAGATTATCTCTGCTTTAAATAAAAAATTGCTTGCATCTGAATCTAGAAATGACCAGCTCCTTAAGGAAAATCAAGACCTTAAGGAGCAATTAATTAATACCAGAACATTAACTGAACAAACTCAAAATCAAAAATTAATTGAGCTTGAAACTGAAAACTCAACCCTAAAGGGCGAAGTCCTAAAACTTAAGGATCTACTAGCAACTTTCACAACCCGATCCAAGAACCTTGACCTTATTCTTGGATCACAAAAGGGCATGTACCACAAATCTGGGATAGGATATAAATCAAGATCGACCCAAAGATCCTTTATCTCCTTTATCCACCCCCGTAAAAATCAACGAAAAGCGTGGGTTCCGAAAGCTTATCTAACAAAGCAAGTAGGTCAGAATCAATTTTATGTCCCAAAAAGGGACATCCATTACATTGACCCTAGACACCCAGTCTACAATTTAGGGGGAGGCTCCAAACTAGTTGGCACCTCAAAATCAGCCTTTGCCCAGGTGGGCACTTAGGACTAGCTTCAAAGTTAATTTGACTCTTGTACTATTTAGTACCAGGGTTTTCAATGAGTAAGTTAAAAGTCCAACTTCTTTAAGCGGCTTTGCCTAGAAAATGGTTGTTGCTCCAATAAGGCTTCGGCCAAAGAAGGCCACTGTGCCTCGCCATGGCCTGGAAGCCAATTATTGAAGTGTACTTTTAAATTACTACTTGTTAAACTTGGATCTAACACAAGGTCAAGTTAACTTTTCTAAACAAACTCAAAATCATCTCACAAAATCATAGGACTCCCTTGATTGATGACTTAGACCGAGTGAGATGAATAAGGATAACCAAATTCAAATTATTGATTGATAACTCAACTTTCAAAAATTAAAATTAAAATTCAAATTCAAAAATTAAAATTAAAATTAAAATTCAAAAATTCAAATTCAAAATCAAAATCAAAAATTAAAATTAAAATTAAAATTCAAAAATTAAAATTCAAATTCAAATTCAAAAATTAAAATTAAAATTCAAATTCAAAAAATAAAATTCAAATTCAAAAATTAAAATTAAAATTAAAATTCAAATTAAAATTCAAAAATTAAAATTCAAATTCAAAAATTAAAATTAAAATTAAAATTCAAAAAATAAAATTCAAATTCAAAAATTAAAATTCAAATTCAAATTCAAAAATTAAAATTAAAATTCAAATTCAAAAAATAAAATTCAAATTCAAAAATTAAAATTAAAATTAAAATTCAAAAAATAAAATTCAAATTCAAA
The DNA here is from genome assembly GCA_024364735.1 of Boesenbergia rotunda. NCBI lineage: Eukaryota > Viridiplantae > Streptophyta > Magnoliopsida > Zingiberales > Zingiberaceae > Boesenbergia > Boesenbergia rotunda. Next base: position 22,607 of record JAGFNQ010007019.1, on the reverse strand, counting down.
AATTAAAATTCAAATTCAAATTCAAAAATTAAAATTAAAATTCAAATTCAAAAAATAAAATTCAAATTCAAAAATAAAAATCAAATTCAAAATCAAAATTAACATAACTCAAATTTAAAATTCAAACTCAAATTTTCAAATCTTCTTAAATTTTTTAAAATTCAAAAAACCTAAGGTCTAAACCTTTTACTTAACTGTAGGAAAACAAATGGATCATTGACAGTGGATGCTCCAGACACATGACTGGGGATCCCACCAAATTTACAGAACTCAAGTACAAAAGACTAGGGACCGTTGCTTTTGGAAACAACGGTAAACTTAAGGTAATTGGCCTAGACAATATTGAACTTGAGTCTGACTTCATAATAACAAATGTATTACTTGTTGAAAATTTTAACTTCAATTTACTAAGCATTAGCCAATTGTGTGACACTCGTTATAAGGTTAGGTTCCTATCCAATGAATGTCTGATCAAACACAATGACAACCCAAACATCACACTTAGAGGACTTAGGCACAATAACATTTATGAAATTAAGCTAACCTGTCCCTTAGAAAACTGCCTCTTAACCCATAAGGATGAGACTTGGCTCTGGCATAGGAGATTTTCACACACACACTTCAGAAAACTACCTAAACTAAATGGTTTAGTTAGAGGCCTACCAAAGTTATCTAACCTTGAGTCAACCTTATGTAATGCTTGTCAACAAGGAAAACAAACTAGGTCAACCCACAAACCAACTAATCAAACTCAAACCAAGTCAATTCTGGAATTAATTCACCTAGACCTATTTGACTCACATGGGGTAAAATCAATTAATGGGAACCTATACTGCCTAGTAATTATAGATGACTATTCAAGATTTACCTGGGTAAAATTCTTAAAAAATAAAGATGAAACTTTTGACACACTCACTCAATTTTGTAAATTAACAGAAAATGAAAAAGGGATTAAAATTAAAAGACTTAGGAGCGATAATGGCGGAGAATTCAAAAATCACAAATTTAATCAATTCTGTCTAGAAAATGACTACCATCACGAATTCTCTTGCCCTAAAACACCTCAACAAAATGGAGTTGTAGAAAGAAAAAATAGAACACTACAAGAAGCAGCTAGAACAATGCTAAATGAATACAACTCACCTAAATACTTTTGGGCTGAGGCTGTTAGTACAGCTTGTTATGTACAAAATAGAATAACTCTAATTAAAAACCTAGGAAAGACCTCCTTTGAAATCTATTATAACAAACAACCTAACATTAAATACCTTAAAGTATTTGGATGCAAAGTCTATATCTTAAATACTAGAGAACACTTAGGAAAATTTACTTCTAAGGTTGAGGAATATATCTTTGTAGGTTATTCCCTTACCAGTAGAGCCTATAGAGTTTATAACAAAATTACCCTAAAAATTGAAGAAACTACAAATGTAAAATTTGATGAAAAATCTGACCCAAATAACTCTGATCAAACCATCTACCAACCAATTGACTTTGTTAGATCCAGTACTAACCTGATGAAAGGCCAATTGAGGACCAAAACGATGATCTAACTGAACCCACACCTGAAACTGAACCTAACCAACCAGAACTGTTCGAGTTAGCTCAGCCCACCCAACTGATCAAATCATAGGTGATCCAGAACTAAGGGTTCAGACTAGATCAGCTTTTAGGAAANCACACCTCCTTGGAGATGCTTGCTTAAGATGTTAAAGTATAAGTCTCCATGACCAAGATGACTTGAACACCGCAAGTCAAAGGAACATCGCACTTAAGCTGCAGTAGAACTTCATTGACATATCTATATAGATAACCATATGAAGTCTTACAGCTAGTCACTCCAATGAACTAGTTCCCTTAACTAGCATCCATGTTTATCTCCGGACATCCCAATGTCACCAGCCAGTGAGAATCAGCTGATTAGAGAATAACCCATGCTAGTCTCAACAGAATTGATAGTGTCCGTTTTTATCAATTCATCGACTAGGGATATTTTCAATACTTCACATTTGCACATTTAGAGATAATCACTAGTTGTGATCCCATCACAAATTCTCTTATGCTGTGAGTTGTATTGCGGACATTCAGTAGGTGAGTTTAAGATCCCAATCAAATACACAAACATGTATACTCAAATAGTGAATCATCATTTATTAAAATAAATGTTTACAATCATAAGGCGATTGCCTTAGGACACTTCTCTCATATCACTAACAAACTCCCACTTGGCCTAATGCCAATCGCTACGGTATCCAATACCACAGGCTCTAACATGACCCTCAAACTTACTCTGAGGTAAGGCCTTAGTTAAAGGATCCGCTAAATTCCTTTCAATGGGAATTTTCTCAATTTGTATGTCATTCCTACTTATAATCTCTCTGATCAGATGATAGCGGCGAAGCACGTGTTTGGATCGCTGATGAGACCTTGGTTCTTTTGCTTGTGCAATAGCTCCATTGTTGTTGCAGTAAATTGGCACTGCTTCATCAATGGTTGGAACCACGCCAAGTTCGGAGACGAACTTCTTGATCCAGACTGGTTCCTTTGCTGCTTCTGAAGCTGCGATATATTCCGCTTCCGTGGTAGAATCTGCTACGGTGTCTTGTTTGGAACTTTTCCAACTTACTGCGCCTCCATTCAAAGTAAATACGTATCCAGACTGAGATTTGGAGTCATCCTTATCTGTCTGGAAACTGGCATCTGTATACCCACGTATTACCAAATCTCCTTCTCCATATATTAGGAACACATCCTTAGTTCTTCTTAAGTACTTAAGGATTGTCTTAACAGCCGCCCAATGATCCATTCCTGGATCCGACTGGTATCTGCTTGTGACGCTCAAAGCATACGATACATCGGGCCTAGTACACAACATAGCATACATGATAGATCCTATCGCGGATGCATAAGGAATCTTATTCATGCAAATCCTCTCGTCTTCTGTGCGCGGACACATAGACTTTGAAAGGTTGATCCCATGCCTGATGGGAAGGTAACCTTTCTTGGATTCCGACATGCTAAACCTTTTTAGCACTCGGTCTATATATGTAGACTGTGAAAGACCAAGCAACCGTTTTGATCTATCTCTATAGATATAAGTTGCTTCTCCCAGGTCTTTCATGGAGAAAGTTTTGGACAACCAAATTTTAACTGTCTGTAAAACTGATATATCATTTCCTATAAGTAATATGTCATCGACATATAATACTAGGAATACGACTGCACTCCCACTAACCTTCTTGTACACACAAGGTTCGTCAGGATTTTGTGAGAAATCAAACTCTTTGATTGTCTCATCAAAACGGATATTCCAGCTCCTTGATACTTGCTTCAGTCCATATATGGATCGTCGAAGCTTGCATACTTTGGTTTTATCAACCGATGTGAAACCTTCAGGTTGTATCATGTATACATCCTCAAGCAGGTTTCCATTAAGGAAAGCTGTTTTCACATCCATTTGCCATATCTCATAATCATAATGAGCTGCTATGGCTAGGAGCATCCGAATGGATTTAAGCATAGCTACTGGCGAATAGGTTTCGTCATAATCAATTCCTTGCTTCTGACGATATCCTTTTGCCACTAATCTAGCCTTAAAGGTAACAACATTACCTTCCATGTCGGTTTTCTTTTTGAAAACCCACTTGCACCCTATGGGCTTAATCCCTTCAGGTGGGTTAACCAAGTCCCATACTTGGTTTTCGTACATGGAATCCATTTCCGACTTCATGGCCTCAAGCCATTTATCCCTTTCTGAACTTTTCAGAACATCCTCATAACTGATAGGTTCATCGTCGTTCGATTCACTTATGAGAAATCCGTATCTCTTTGGAATATTGCGTGTCCTATCAGATCTACGAAGAGGTGGTGTAGTTTTAGGTTCAACTGATAGCTCATCATTATGAGGTATTGGTTGTGGGTCTAGACTAGGTGTCTCCGTAATGTCTATTGGAGTTTCTTGAACTTCATCAAGTTCAATGCCACTCCCATGTTTTCTTGTAAAAGAAATTCTTTTTCTAGAAATACAGCATGCCTTGAAACAAACAGCTTTTGTTCCAAGGGATGATAGAATTGGTAACCCTTTGTTTCCATAGGGTATCCAATAAATAGACATTTATCAGACTTAGCATCCAATTTATCTGATACAATCCGCTTCACATAAGCCGGACAACCCCATATTTTAAGGTGAGTTAAGTGGGGTTTCTTACTATTCCATGTCTCATATGGAGTAGTGGAGACTACCTTGGTCGGGACTCAGTTTAGCAAGTAAACAGCTGTCTTAAGTGCATAACCCCAAAAGGATTTTGGAAGAGTTGCATGATTCATCATAGACCTAACCATGTCCATCAAGGTTCGGTTACGCCTCTCAGATACACCATTATGCTGTGGTGTATACGGCGGAGTCCATTGCAACAATATCCCATTGTCCCTAAGATAATCTTGAAACTCTTGACTCATGTATTCACCACCTCGATTGGATCGAAGTATCTTAATACTTTTGCCAATCTGTTTCTCTACTTCATTTCTGAACTCTTTGAATTTCTCAAAGGCTTCAGATTTGTGTTTCATCAAGAACACATACCCGAATCGTGAGTGATCATCGATAAAGGTGATGAAGTAGCTATAGCCTCCTTGTGCAAGAGTTGACATTGGTCCACATACATCAGTATGTATTAGACCAAGCAATTCTCCCGCTGGATTACCTTTTCCGAAAAAGGGTAATTTGGTCATCTTGCCTTTTAAGCATGATTCGCATGTATCAAATGAACCGAGTTTAAATGATTCTAAAATTCCACATCGGTGTAATTCGGTCATGCGTTTCTTACTTATATGGCCAAGACGGCAATGCCAAGTGTAGGAGTCTATTCGATTATCTATTCGAGCACGTTTGTTGCTAACTTCGTTATTGAAAACGTCAATGGATAAATCTAACGTGTAGATACTATTGCACAAAGTTCCATTCCCATAAAGAACGTCATTTAATGTTATGTAACAACAATTGTTACTAAAAGTTAAATGATAACCCTCTTCATTCAAACATGAAATAGATACAATGTTCTTTATTAACGAAGGAACAAAATAACAATTATCCAATTCTAAGACACGTCCAGTCGGGAGCTTTAACAAATATGTTCCGATGGCAACAGCAGCAATCTTTGCTCCATTTCCAACTCGCAAATCCGCTTCTCCCTTGACGAGTCTTCTTCTATTCCTTAGCCCCTGTATGTCATTACATATATGTGAGCTACACCTAGTATTAAGTACCCAGGTATTAGAGGAAATAGAGTGACATTCAATAACGAAGATACCTGAAGAGGATGGGGCATCGGATGCCTTATTCTTCAAGGACTCAAGATAAACCTTGCAGTTTCTTCGCCAGTGACCCTCCTTGCCACAATGATGGCAAGTTCCTTTTGGTTTCTTTTCAGTCTTTTTGGCCTTTTTCTTCTTTCCTTTATTCTGTTCTTTGGCCTTCCTTTTAGAACCTTTCTTCGAGGAACCAACTAACAGTACCGCCTTTTGATCCGGCTTTACAGAAGGCTCTACAGTCTTCAGCAGGTTGAGCAACTCAGGAATGGTAGTTTCCAGTTTGTTCATCCGATAGTTCATCACAAATTGTGAATAACTTTTGGGCAAACAATTCAGAATTAAGTCAATACTTAGTTCATGATCCATTGCAAAACCGAGTGTGCTCAGTCGCTCAATGTACCCCAACATCTTTAACACAAACTGCGAGGCAGAAGTGCATTCCTGCATCTTAGTGGTGAAGAGGAGTCTGGAGACTTCGAACCTTTCGGATCTCGCCTGCTCTTCAAACAACTCATGAAGATGAAAGATGATGGTATAAGCATCCATATGCTCATGCTGCTTTTGCAGCTCAGGTACCATAGAGGCTAGCATAATGCAACTCGCAAGTTCAGAATCAGTCACATGTTTCTGATAGGCCACTAACTGTTTTGGAGTTGCACCTTCTGGAGGATGGTTAGGAAGTTGATCTTCAAGGACATAAGCAATCTTCTCTGCCTTGAGGACTATCCTCAGGTTTCGAAGCCAGTCCATGAAGTTCGGCCCAGTTAATTTATTGGTGTCCAAAATGGAACGCAGATTCAGAGAAGACATGATCGAGTGATTAACCTAGAAATACAAATTGAGCTTATGTGAGAAGAATGATTGAAGAATGTATCAATATACATAAATAAAATCCTATTTATTTTTCAAATTGAATAACCCTTTTTATCAATTCGGGAGATCGTAGGAACATCTCCAAATAGATTGATATCCAACCATAGATAAGAGCAACCATGGCTGTGGCCATCAAGTCTTTCTTAGCTATGAAGGTAGGTAATTATACCGATTACACATCACATATATGTAACTATCACTTTATGCTATCAACTAATTGAATGTTTGCATAAATCATTGGGTTGTTAACTCATTAACAATTGTGCATCATTATACATAGCACCCAACTGCACCTCTCTTCACATCGACCTTGGCTGTGGCACAACAAATCGATGCTCCATGCTTAAGGCTGACCCATTAATCAAGAAATAGTTTTAATATGGTTGGCGCTCATTCAACCGCTTAGTCAGGCTTGGATGTGTCCAACAACCAAAACTAAGGATTGACCTCTGACTCCAACTATATTATTCATAAACTAATTCCATGGTTTGAACATGTTGAGGTTCATGCCGGGCATAGATGTGTCCATCAACCCAAACGAGATACAAAACTCCGATTTTAACCATATTAATGGAAGGTGTTGGCCTTAATATTTTTGTAAGGGGTTTTGGGTCTCATCTTTTCTTTTCTAAGCACATTCATAACATTATGTCATGACTAACGATTTCCTTAATAAAGTATGTATGTGACTTAATTTATCAAGTCTCATTGATTAAATTAGGAACTGGATTTCCTAATTATAATTTCATACTTTATTTAAGGAATTGTTTTGGGAAACAATTTCCTAAATTGTCATAATCAATTTCGGAAATAATATGTTTAAGACTTTGATTTCTCTAAATCAAATCTTATTAAATTAAGAGACAAATCCCTTAATTCAAATACATATTATTTTCATAAAAATCTCATTTAAGAAATCTCTATAGGAAACCATTTTCCTAATTAATTTTGGAGACAACAATATGTAAGAGCATCACCTCTTAAACATATCTTTTTCATGGATTTAATTAATTACAACAAATCGTTTTCTAAGGGTGGCTCCCCGAGGTTCAGATACCCAAAGAAAAGTAATTTGTTGTAAATCCAATTGGACGGCTCCCCGAGGCTCAATCCAAATCAAACATGACAATTTCAATTTAAAATTGAGAAATTAAATTACAACAACTAACTTTAAATTGGACGGCTCCCCGAGGCTCAATCCAAAATAAAGAATTTTGTTGTCAATTTAAAAAGCAATTCAAATTTAATTGTCAATTAACAGTCCATGAATTTGTCTAGACTTTCTTGAAAGAAAGTGCCCAAAATTACGAGATTTCATAAATTGGTTTTCAGAATAATTGTAAGTTTCTGGTACAAAGAAAACTTACATATTTCCAAAATTGGAAAATTTCTAAAATAGAAAAATTGTAATGCCCGCCCGTATATCTACCCTAAAGGCAGGGTTACAGGTCCATACATTCATATCATTTATCATGTTAAGCATGTATATCAAGTAGAAACAATTACAATGCAAGAAGAGTAGTAAGCATGCTTGTTGAGGACTAATTTACCAAACAAGGTTTTCGGATATCAACATGCATTTACAACATAATAGGTAGATCATTTAACTTTGTAATTTACTGATCTAAACATGGTTTGAGCAAGATAGAGCATGGCCTGATCTAAACATAACCTACTGCAAGTGATCCAATTAAACACTATAGCAAGGCATCAATAAATACACTATAGCATGGAATCTTAAGTAGGAATGTAGCATGAGTTATCTAACATGACATAGGTTCCATATCTCTAACTTGACCAACAGTAGAGTAGTCATAGTCATCACACAATCAGAGTATAGTAATACAACTTGTAATCCTTTAGTGGAAGCAATTTAGATTCTAAACAAAAATGGTAGATAAGAATCCTTCTTTCTTTCCCGAACCATCACCACACACATCTTTTAGCTTTCCCTCTGCCTCTTCCTTTAGTTCAAGTATTTCTTACCGCTATCTGCAGCATAAGAAAACAACATGAAACTAGTAAGCAAAACATGCTTAGTAAGAATCCGGGCTTACTCGCAAAAATCCATATCGATACCACATATCATGTACACAGTAATCAAGATAGAATTATAAGCATCATAAGCATCACATCAAATATTTCTAAGTGCTTTACAGAACAAGATCATATCAAGATAGAATTATAAGCATCATAAGCATCCCATCAAATATTTCTAAGTGCTTTACAGAACAAGATCATCACAAAATGAGAAAATACTTTTCAAAAGGTTCCATAAAGGTAAGTACTTAAAAATATAGTATCATCTAGGGCCCAGTTGTAGTACCACATCAAGCGCGTTCCCTAATGAGTTGGGGTAGCGAGCCACCAATCCATTTAGGGCTGGACCCTTCCGTCCTACCAATGCCATGACCTTCAGTTAACATGTATATTGGATTTTGTTTAACGACCCCCTTCCGAGTCGGGTACACAACTTTCAAAGTAAAGTATCTTAACATGCAATTACACATATATGTATATGCTTAAAGGTACTCCTAATAACATCTTAAAGGGACACACCACTCGTCAAGGGTGCTCATGATCCCCTAGGGACACACCACACATTTAGGGGTGCTCTTGATCCCAATTTCAGTAGAGTATCCTTTTTCAAGCATATTATCAAACACATCATGTTCATGTCATAAGGGTGCCCCATGGGCTATAAGGCATGCTTTTATACCTAACAAGATAGGTCACATAAATTATACACACATCATATAAGTGGTAGCATGCTTCATGGTTTCATTATGTACTTCCCAACCCTAGAACCATGGTTGGCCGAAAGTCAAGGGTAGGGAATTCTTTTGGTTTTTCAATCAAGCATTCATTCATGCATTTTTACAAACACCTCAAGTGTACTTCAAGTTAACAATTGAAACATGGTTTATACCTCAAAGTGGGGTTAGCTTCCACTAACCCTAAAATTACAAGGGGTGGCCGAAACTTGTAGGATGGCTAGGCTAGGTTTTTGACATCCAAATCTTCACACAAACATCTACACAAACACTTTATCTACACTACTAATCATGGGAACATAATAGGATAGCAAGCAACTCAAAAACCCTAGCCTTTCTCCTCTTGGCCGAAAGTTGTAGGGTGGCTAAACCCTAATTTTTGTTATCCCAAAAAATTTGGAAACAACACATATGTGTATAAATTCCCTAGGGGTACTAGCATGCATCAAGGTTTGATCAAAAACCCTTCTCTTGGACCCCCAAGCATAGGGTGGCCGAAACCTTCTTCAAGGAAGGTCCTTGTGATTTTTCAAAAGAATGAACAAAGCAAACATTCAATAGCAATTATGCTGCAGGCGAGAGGACACTTACATCCTTGCGCTGGAATTTCACCTTCTCTTTAAACCGTAGGGTACCCTAGACTTGGAGGGCAAGTGAAAATCCTTCTTTTTCAAATTTTCTCTAGGGCTCCTTGGACTTAGTAGAGAGCAAGATCTTGGAGGGTCTTCTTCCTTCCAAATTCCCTAGGGTTAGAACCCTAGGGTGATGCTTTTTCGAAAATGGAAAGGGAGAGAGGGCTCTTGGTGTTTTCGAAAATGTAGTGGGGAAGAAGAAGAGGAAGTGTAACTTCCTTTCCCCCTCTCTTATTTATACTCTTATCATGAAAAGACATGTCTCTTCGCTTCCCCGAATTCAACAAGAATGTTTCTTATCCTCTCTACAAGAAACATTGCTTGGTTCATTGGTTATGACATGGTGAGTGAAATTAGGAGGTTCAAGGTTCAATCCTTGCTTCCTCCTTCCTACACTTTCTTTTTACTACCTTTTTGCACTAATCCATATCAAAGCCTATTAAGTCAAATTCATCATGATATTTCCCAATAAATTTTCCTGAATTCATAACAGTATTTACATAATATTTTTATAATAATTTTCCATGAATCCAAAATATTATTCACATAATATTTCATAATGAATTCACAATATTATTCACATAATATTTCATAATGAATTCACAATATTATTCATGGTGAAATTTTGGGGTGTTACAATCCTACACATCTTATAAAAAGTTCGTCCCGAACTTTAAACAATTCCCAGGTACTCAAATTGTAAAAATTGGGGTGTTACAAAAATTTCCAAAATTGAAAAGTTTCCAAAGATGGGAAGTTTTCACAATTATCATAAAAATTTAGAAACTAGGATATTTCAAAAGTTTACGAAATTTTATGAGGATTTCCAAACTTAGAAATTTCTAAATCTAAAATTTATTATAATTGGAAAGTTTCCATAATTGAAATTTTTTTCCAAAATTTAGATTATGACAAAGTTTTCCGCAAAACAATTATATGATTAAGTCGAACACTACCCGGCTCTGATACCACTGTTGGGACCGGGTGCATGTCGACAAGGATACGGGTTCGTAAAATTTTAAATTTTTACGTGCAGCGGAAGAATTTGCATAAAATAATTTCTTAAATTATTTTAACCACGAATCTAGCATGCAACCTTATGATGTGTTGACATAATCATAAATTAAAACTTTACGGAAAAAGTAAACTAATTTACTAAGTACCTCTCGTAAGTCGAAGTAAGGGACGAGATCCAACCGTAGCGTCCCTTGGAAGCTCCGCCTCTATTCGCGTCCACGCCGAGTTCTCTTCGGGATGACTTCGCAAAGTCACGAGTTTTGTGCCGACGAGAACTACTAGATTCTCCGAAGACACAACTAGAAGAACAAGAGAAAAGATAGGAAACTAACCAACAAGAAACGGAATCCAAATTCCGGGAAGAGAGGAGTTGCGATCCGCTTCTTCTTCTTCTTGTTTGGCTTCTCCTTCTTCTTGATAGCTCACGGCAACCAACCCTAGGGAAGGAGGTGCGCCGGCCCTAGGTGGATGAAGGGGCGCCGGCCCTAGATCTCAAGGAGGGCGCCGGCCCTAGCTTGGGAAGGAGAAGGAGAGAAGAGAATAATAGAGAGAGAGGGAGAGAGTTAATCTCTTGAGAGCTCTATTGATCGGAATTAAGGGCTTGCCTTTGGTTCCTTTATATAGTAGTCTCTCCCTTGCCAAGTCTCCCTCTTAACAGAATTAATGAAATAAGTTATCATAAGAAATTTATCTTATAAATTTTCGTATGACTTATTCCGTTATTCTTAGTTTTTATTATAACTAACTTTATAATAAAAACAAATTCTCTTTCCCTTTTAATTATGGAATAAATTTGTATAAAATTTTCTTATCATGGATAAATCAATTCATAATTGATTTTATAAATTAAAATTAAACCAATTCATGGTTTATTTTAATTTCCATAAAAAGAATAAATTTACTACAAATTTCTTTATAAATCTCTTTATATAAATTTCTTTATATATCAATTTATTTATCCATAATTTATAAAACAAATTGTGCTAGATTTATTTTATTAATTAAACCAAATAAATTGGTTTATTCCCTTTTATTGGCTGGCCAAACCAAGAGGGTGGACACCCTCTTTGCCGGCCAAACCAAGCCGTTTCCATCGCGAATTAAACTCATTTAATTCGCCCAATAAGCCTTCAAAATACTTAGCCATTTTAAGTTTCCGTTGCGCCTCTGATTAACTCAGATTCGACTTATTTCTCTTGATCGAAAAATCTAATTTTCAACTCGTTTTAAATCCCTCGGATTACTCGTAGTGCGTGTGACTAAATAGGCTTTCGATTTATGTTGGCCGTCTATAATCAGCTAATTATAGAACGATCATGAGTGGCACCTAGTAGTACATCATGACCCCCAATTAATCGAAAGATCAACGGTTGACCTTAGAAGTAATTCTGAAACCCTTCAGCAGCTCTAATGAATCGTGCCTCATTCCCTTCACCACCTTATACCCACTTGGTTCAGGACATGGTCTGTTTGTGTCAGTCCCCACTAGACTGACTACGTCACACCTAGCCCAAGTAGTGTCTTTCTCATCCTTTGGATTTCTAATTACTCTCATGTATTTAAGAGACTCGCACTCTAAACATGATATACTCTGGCCAGAGGTTTTGAGTAACAATCCGACGATAGGCCTGGGTATACATCTCCTCGCAAGGAGTGGTGAATCCTTTGTAGGCTGTTCAAACATCTTCGGGCACTTCGGCTTATACCCAATCATCCTGGGTCCACACCTCCTTGGAGATGCATGCTTAAGATGTTAAAGTATAAGTCTCCATGACCAAGATGACTTGAACACCGCAAGTCAAAGGAACATCGCACTTAAGCTGCAGTAAGAACTTCATTGACATATCTATATAGATAACCATATGAAGTCTTACAGCTAGTCACTCCAATGAACTAGTTCCCTTAACTAGCATCCATGTTTATCTCCGGACATCCCAATGTCACCAGCCAGTGAGAATCAGCTGATTAGAGAATAACCCATGCTAGTCTCATCAGAATTGATAGTGTCCGTTTTTATCAATTCATCGACTAGGGATATTTTCAATACTTCACATTTGCACATTTAGAGATAATCACTAGTTGTGATCCCATCACAAATTCTCTTATGCTGTGAGTTGTATTGCGGACATTCAGTAGATGAGTTTAAGATCCCAATCAAATACACAAACATGTATACTCAAATAGTGAATTATCATTTATTAAAATAAATATTTACAATCATAAGGCGATTGCCTTAGGACACTTCTCTTATATCACTAACACATGATTCATGTTAAGAATGATACCATAGCTTAAGTTTGCTTAAGCTATTTTTATGTTAAGAATGATGCCATGAAAAGTATGTTTATGTTTATGATTCATGTTAAGAATGATACCATGATAAGTATGCTTAAGCTTATGTTTATGTTGAGAATGATACCATGATAAGTATGCTTAAGCTTATGTTTATGTCAAGAATATGCTTATGTCCCTATTAACAAATATGCTATGATAAGTATGTTTATGCTTATGTTCATGCTAAGAATTATGCCATGATAAGTATGTTTTATGCTTATGTTTTATGTTAAGAATCATGCTATGTTAAATGCTCATATGTTTATGATTCATGTTAAGAATATGCTTATGTTTTATGTTAAGAATATGCTTATGTTTTATGTTCAGAATTATGCTGTGTCAAATGTTTCATATGGTTATGTTTTATGTGACGTATGGTTTTTAGTGAGTAGGAAAGGGTCTTACTAAGCCTAGCTATGTGCTTATAGTCTTATTTTCTTATACCGCAGATCAAGCAAGAGGTTATTAAGTGAAGCAGCAGGAGGGGCAAGAGTGTGTGTGTGGCAGTGACATGGCAGAAAGAAAAATATACACTTGCTATTTATGTTGCCTAGTGGATGACTCATGTGATTTTATGTCATGATGCTAAATATGATGTTAATACGCTAAGATCCCATGTTACCATGTTTAGGAAGAATGGTTAAGACATGTATTCATGATTCAAGAGTTAAGTGCATGTATGTATAAAGATTTTAAATGTTTCCGCTGCATTACGATGTTCCCATGCTTATGTATGTTAGCATAACGCCGTCTCTCGCCACACCATAAGGTGGGGGAAAAATGCGGGCGTTACAGGTTGGTATCAGAGCAGTTTGTCATCTCACTACACACATCAAGTCTCCTTCCTGTAGCTTCCAAGTAAGTACCTCTATGCATACCTCGTGTTCTTTTATGATTCTAGAATAAGCAAGTATGGATGATATCTTATGATTCTAGAATATGCAAGTATGAATGATATCTTCGGATAGAGAGTACTCGTAGGATATGTAAATATGAATGATACCTTATTTTACTTTATGATATTGAATACGTAGAGTTTGATATGGGGGTAGGAATAACAATCACTTATATTAGCCTTACTTGTCTTTCATGAAGAAAAGCATGGCTAGAAGATAGAGTAACAGAATTAATGAGACTACCAAGACTAAAACTGTAAGAGAAAAGAATTTAAGATTAGGTTTATAATTGTGAGAGAATACCATATTTAATATGTGGATGATGAACAACTATGAAGTGGTAGTAAGAAGCTGTGAGTATCTAGAAGAGCAGAAAGACAGAGTACTAATATAGCGAAGAGCACGATTGATATAGAAGAGTTATATTATGTACTAGATAATATTATTTATCACTTGATAGATTGTGTGGTATAGTTAGAGTAGATATGGAAAGAGCAGAGAAATAAATTGAGCTTAAGTAAAAATGTGTATTGTTAACTTGTAATCTGTATAGTAGAGCGCGAATTGTGGTACTAGTAGGAGAAAACGATTAGAGGAATTAATGAAGAGGAAACTGAGAATGGAATGTATGTTGTGATTTGAAGAACAGTTTATTAGATATGAAATATATAGCTAGTCAATGAGATTATAATTAAGAGATAAAGATTGATTGATAAAAGTTATGAGCGATCAGAGGGAGTAGACCGAATAAATATAGTTTACATGTAAATGGGGAAAAAAAAGAAGACGATAGTTAAAGTAGAAATGAGTAATGTTATCGAATTGTTAAATTTAGACTGCTTGAGGAAAAACTCTGAGCGGAAAGGAATGACTTGATAAATAAATAGGAATTACTGTGTAGCAAAAGGATTGTTAGCATGGATTGAGAAGTAGAGATGTTGTCTTTTAGGTTGAGTTAGATTGTCTAGTGGATTAGATTTGGATAAGAGTGAGATATGATAGACAAAAGTAGTTAGTGTATGTAAGTCACTTAGTTAGAAATAGATAGATGTGAGAAGACAAAGTAGAGTAATAATATGAATCATGAAATTGATGAAATATAAGTTGTAACGCCTGCTTTTTTTTTTCCATAAGCGGCGTTACGTTAACATGCTTAGGGCATGTAGACATCATAAGGCAGCGGGATAACTTTAACTTATACATGCCCTGTTACTATTCTACTTAATGACATGGAAACCTTAGCATATTAACTTTGAACTTAAGCATCATACCATGTCATACATAACATCATATCATAAGGTTCCATAAGTCATCATTCGAACATATAAGTAACCAAGGTGAAGTTCTAGCATAAACCGTAAACATATAATTTCCTGGGTCAAGTCACTACTACACACATGCGTTCTTGCCCTCCTGCTTCTTCCATCATTGACCCCTTGAATGATCTGCGGTATAAGGAAATAAGACTATAAGCACACAGGCTTAGTAAGACTCTTTCCTACTCACAAAAACCATTCATCATTCATCATCTCATAATGAGCACATGAAACATTAACATACTTGGTGCTCTACTTAGAACATAACATCTTAAATCACTTATTGCATACATAGCATGGCATGAACATAAACATAGTAAACATTCTAAGCATGACATGATACATGGCATAAACATAAATATAGTGAACCTTCTAAGCATGGCATGATGCTTGGCATGAACATAAACATGGTGAACATTCTAGGCATAGCATGATTTATGGCATAAACATAAACATAGTAAACATTCTAAGCATGGCATAATACATGGCATAAACATAAACATAGTGAACATTCTAAGGATGACATAATACATGGCATAAACATAAACATAGTGAACATTCTAAGCATGGCATAATACATGGCATAATACATATCATAGCATATGAACATCTTCTTAACATAAACATGGCATAGATCATTCATTCTCATGCATACTTCTTAACATAAAACGTAAGCATAACAATCTCATCAACATAGCATAATGCATAACATGAATGGATGCATGAGTGGAATGCGTATACATAAGGGATGCTTAACTTTTAAAACATACTTTTAAATGCTTAAACATAATCATCATAACATCATTTGGGGTCCCCGACTTGTACCACATACATACATCATAGCGCGCATCCCTAGCAAGTCCGAGGTCGCGAGCCCCGACTTACTAGGGTAAGGATAGCATAGTCGGTAGTCCCCGAACCGGGGCGTTCTTAAGGTGCCCATCCCTGTTACACAGCTCCGGTAGTGCCAGAACCGTGGACAGCTTCGGTAGTCCAACACCGGGGCATTCTTAAGGTGCCCATCCCTTGGACCCATACTTCGGTCCGGTACAAGCCCATACTTAAAGTAAAATACTTTTTCATGTTTCATCATTCATCATACATCCATAGCATAACCATGTTACATAAAGCATGACTTAACCCATGCTTGTCCTTTCATTGTTCATTCTTATTGCATAACATCATGATGCCCGTAAGGCACGAGCATTATCTTCATTCATAAACATGGTATGCATCTTCTTTCATAAGCATGACATACATCTTTATTCATACAACATGGCATGCATCATTCTTATCATGAACATAAACATAACATACTTATCATGGCATCGTTCTTATCATGAACCTCACATAACATACCTATCATAGCATCATTCCTATCATGAACTTAACCCTATCATACTTATCATGGTATCATTCATATCCTGAACATAAACCTATCATACCTATCATGGCATCATTCATATCATGAACATACACAATAACTTAGCATGGTTCTTAACATAACATGAGCATATAACTTAGCATGGTTCTTACATCACATAAGCATACATCGGTAGGGTTTCCATAACATTCTACCTACCATTCAAATACATGGCATAAAGATGTAAGACATTCATAATATCCCTATTAAGCATGGCATCCAATCATAAACATAAAACATAAAAGCATAAAACATGGTGCTTAACCCTTAGGGTTATGGTTAACATGATTTCTACCACATGCTTGATCCTATACATATAAATACTTTATGGTAACCATGAGCCATCATTCTTTGAACCCTAACTCCACCCCAAACCCTAGATATAAGGCTTGGCCGAAACTTCCAAGGTGGAGTTCCATAAATTCCATAAACATGTAACATAGCATAAGGTGAAGGAACAACCCTACACCATTTAGGAGACCATAGGAAGTCATTGGAGCTCATGATTAGGGTTAACCCTAACCTTTAAGCCACTTTCCTAGGGCTGGCCGAAACTTATAAGGCCATTGGGGGTATGAAAAAATTCCATTAAAATCCCCAATCCATCATAAAACACTAATCACATCTTACCATAGGGCCATTGGGGCCCTTACTTTAAACAAATCCTAACTTTTACCCTATGAACCCATCTTGGCCGAAACTTGTAGAGCCTCTAGGTCATGTGAAAATTCACATAATCACCCTCCATCACCCTTATATCATAGCAACACATAAACATATACTTGAAGTTAAAGGCTCAACCCTAACCCTTGGGTCCTTGAGGTTGGCCGAAACATATGGGGTCTTTAGGGTACCCCAAAAATTCTCAAAAATTGTATTAAACCTCTAGACATCATGAGAGTACATTAAACATCATGATTGGGATTTTTATCATCATTTTAGACCCTTAAACATTGTGGCCGAAACCCTAGGGTGTCCTAGGGTGCTTGCTTTGTTTCTTTCATGTTGGCCGAAACCCTAGGGTATCCTAGGTAGTCCAAAAATTCCCAAAAATTATACTTAACCTCTAAACATCATAAGGGAACCTTAAATAACATTATACAGATTTTTAGCAAAATTATAGACCTAAAAATCCTTGTGGCCGAAACCCATAAACCTAGGATTCTTGATTTTCATTCCTTTCAACATCAAATCCAAAAACCAACTAATATATCATGCTAAAAGTCATGAAAATCATAAGGAACTATTACACCACAGGTGAGGGAGTCTTACCTTGGGATTCCTTGATTTTTAGACCTTAAAAGAGAAAGAACTTGTAGAGCTCTTGACCCTTGATCCCTCCTTGCCCTTGTACTCTTGTAAAGACTTTTGATCTAGGAGATGGAGCCTTGGTGGAAGCTTTTCCAAGGGAGAACTCCCTTGGAGGTATTCGGCTAGAATGAGGAAGGAGGGGAGGAGGAAATGCAATTGAAGGAAGAGAGAAAGAAACTCCCAAACCCCCCTATTTATCATCCATTAAAGAGGTAAATGAAGTGTCTCTCCATGACCCTTCATCTTCTTTTAAGCCTCAACCAATATCCACTTCATTCCCTCTTAACATTCTCTTGCTAGGTGAGTTGGTTAAAGCATACATGGTTGTACAAGAGGTCCAAGGTTCTATCCTTGGCTCATGCACCTTTATTTTTATTTCATTTATTTTATTATTTTTATTTCCTAAATTCCGAAAATCCTCCTAAAATCACCCATAATTATGCTAATATTCCTAAATAAAATTCTTTTATATTTATATTAATTTTACCTAATTAATACCCATTTTTGGAGCCCATTTAAAGCTCATTAGTACCTAGTTTTTCTCAATTCAAATGAGAAAACATGGATTTCTAGGCCCAATTTTACATAATTATTTCTAGGCCCCTCGGAAAATTATCTAGACATGCTCAATATTTTAAGAAAATATTAAGAGAATTTTCCGGGTCGTTACATAAGTATTATAGTATAATATGTAGACTGTTTATGAATGATAGTATGTTTCAAACTTTAGTAAGGGGTGTAGTATGAAGTTAGAGATAGAATTGTGAAAAAGTGATATAAGTAAGTAGTAGTTAGTTAACAAAGATGTAAGAGAGTAAAACAGGAGACTGAAGTAATAAAGAGAAAGAGAGTTTGCTATTGAAGCAATGAAGTGATGTTGTGGTGAATTGAATGTATTTGAGGAATAGATTATTGTAAATATATTAGTAGTAGAAAAATTGAAGGCTTCTAGATAATACTTCAAGATATAGCATAGTCTATACGAACGCAAAATGAAGTAATGAGGAATAAGTATTAATATAGTAGATTGCAGTCATGTGGAATAAATATAGTTAATGGTTGAGTGGTAGTGAAACGGAGTAAATTGGAAGAGAAGAGCAAGTGGATGTGAGAGGAGGAATGTGTAAAGTAATGAGGAGATTATCTGTATGAGTGTCATGACTGTCTGGAAATAAGAAAAGTTGTGAACCAAAGCAAGATTGTACTGTTGATAAAAGGCATATATTAATATTTAGTGATGAGCATGCAGTGCTTTATTAACGGAGACTTGTTAACTATAGTATTGAGGGAGTAGAGTATTTAGTATAGGTATTCTAAGAGATTATAGTGGTTATGAAATGAAGACTTAGTGATGTATATCTATTAGGAACAGATTAATGAGTTAAGTTATTTGACTTTTAAACAGGAATATATAGTAGTAGCAATAGAGAATATTCCTGATATAAGAAAGAGAGAGGGTGAGAACTAGATATGCAAAAGGAGTGATAGAGATCAACGAATAGGACCTTAGCTATAACTCTATATGAACGAACTAGATGTTAATGTTATCAGAGGCAATAACGTAGTAAGAACCTTAGGTCAAGCAAACTTACTAGGTGAAACGATCAAATAAAGTATAGATTTTGAAAAAGATTGATATAGAAATATTTTATAAATTCTTGTCAGAAAATAAGGAGATTAGAGATGTAATAGTAGATCTAGTAAGAAAAGAAGTAGTATTAAGAGAAGAAGAACTAATAATAGAATAGGAGTGTAATTCAGGTAAAGATTAAATAGAAGAACATGAAGAAGTATAGAGAATATGATTAAGCATGGTGATGTACGTAGATTGAGAACGATAAGAGTATAATATGATGTAAAGCTCAGTAGAGTATGAGAAGGAAAGGCAGAAAGTGTTTTATAAAAAAAACAGAAGAGAGAAGAGATAAAAGATGATGAAGCAATAAGTAGAAAAATGATTAAGATTAAAAGATAACTGAGAGAGGATGATTGGATAAATGTTTTTATGGCTGGAGAAGTAAGTGTTGCTGAGATTAGAGCATCGATAATGATGACAAAGGAATGATCTGTGACATTAGTGGAGGATATAAATAAAGAGTTAAGTTTAAGGAAGGAAAAAAAATGTGAAGTAGCGTGTAAGAAAGACTGATAGACCATACAAGAATGAATTGAGGATGATAGAGTGATAAGAGAAATTATAATGAAGAAGAGATGTGAATTATGAGAATCTATTAATATGTGAAAGCTTAATTTTAAGTTCGAGGACGAGATGAGGCGCAAGTACCGGAGCTATTTTAAGTTCGAGGATGAACTTTCACGAGGTATGGGGGATTGTAACGCCTGGAAAATCTTCTCAATATTTTCCTTAAAATATTGATCATGTCTAAATAGTTTTGAAGGAGTTTAGAGATACTAGTACGAACCTTAGTCTAATTATCCATAATTTCTCATTAAATTGAGAAGCTAAGTACTAAGGGGCTTTTCTAAGACCATGGTTATTAGTAGATTTTAGGTGAAATTTAATATAAATATGAATGGGTTTTAATTAGGAATATTAGCATGATCATGGGTGAATTTTTGGAGAATTTTTGAAAATAATATAAAAAAATAAAATAAAATAAAATAGAAAAAATAAAGTGCATGCACCAAGGATTGAACCTTGGACCTATGGTACCACCATGCATGTACTAACCAATTCACCTAGCAAGGGAGTGCTAGTAAAGGATGAAGTGGATTTTGGTTAAGGCTTAGGGAAAATGAAGAGTCATCAAGGGAAGAGACACCATGACTCTTCACTTGCCCTCCTTAATGTGGTATAAAGAGGTGGCATGGGAGTTACTTTCCTTCTTCCACCAAGTCCACCCTTCTCCCTCCTCCTTCCTCATTCTAGACGAAACCCCAAGGGGGATCTTCCCTTGGAAAAAGTTCACATAAGACTCCATCTTGAAGATCTAAGGCCCTCTACAAGGATACAAGGGCTAAGGAGAAGTTTAGAGACAAGGGGGTTTTCTTGTTATTTTCTATTCAAGGGTTATAAGCAAGATCAAGGAAGGTAAGACCTTCTCACCTGTGGTATAATAGTTTTCAAGTTGTTTTCATGATATAAGAAATTGTTTGGAATGTATGTGAAGAAATCTAGGGTTAGGGCTTCTTAAGGGTTTCGGCCAAGGTATGATCCAAGGTTTAGATGATGTTAAAACTTCACTAATGTTTCCCAATGTTTTTCCAATGATAAATAGAGTATGAATGATGAGTTATATGAATTTTTCCATGGACTTGAGTCTCCCAAAAGTTTCAGCCACCTCCTCAATACCATGATGAGAATTTGATTTAACCCTTCAAGCATGATTATATGGTTCCTCTATGATCTAAGGGATATGAATTGTGTTTTATATGAATTTTTCCCATCGACTTATGGCTCTTTAAGGTTTCGGCCAAGAGCATTTCTAGGGCAAGAAAATTAGGGTTGGCTCCAATTATGGGGTTTAAGGGCTCCCTATGGTTTTGTATGTAATGTATGGGTTATATTTTACTCATGGAATCTTTTATGTTGATTGAATGATGGAGCCATCTTCTATGGAACTTTCGGCCAACCTTGGAATTTAGGGTTTGGGTTGGGTTAAGTTTTCAAAGATACTTGTTATGGTTACTAGGATGTATGTATATGATTAGGTATGTTGTAAGAATTTTTATGTGACCCCAAAACCCTAGATTCATGTAAGATGTATCATGACTTTGTATGTTAGGGCATGTACTATGATTATTCATAAATGTTTAGACCATGTGCCATGAACCCAGGGAATATGTATCATGTATGAAAAGATCTAGGCATGTTTTCCTATGTACCATGACCATGCAAGCTGTATGAATTAAGATGCTAATTAAGTATGTATGCCATGATTTATAAATGATATGTAAGTATGCCATGCTTTATGAATGATATGTATGTATGCCATGCTTTATGAATGATATGTATGTATGCCATGCTTTATAAATGATATGTAAGTATTGTAAGGACCGGGTGCATGTTGACAAGGATACGAGTTCGTAAAATTTTAAATTTTTACGTGCAGCGGAAGAATTTGCATAAAATAATTTCCTAAATTATTTAAACTTCGTATCTAGCATGCAACCTTATGGTGTGTTGACATAATCATAAAATAAAACTTTGCGGAAAAGTAAACTAATTTACTTTATACCTTTCGTAACTCGAAGAAAGGGACGAGATCCAACCGTAGCGTTCCTTGGAAGCTCCGCCTCTATTCGCGTCCACGCCGAGTTCTCTTCGGGATGACTTCGCAAAGTCACGAGTTTTATGCCAACGAGAACTACTAGATTCTCTAAAGCACAACAAAGAAGATCAAGAGAGGAAAGGGAAACTAACCACCAAAGAAACGGAATCGAATTCCGAGAAGAGAGGAGTCGCTATCCGCTTCTTCTTTTTCTTGTTTCATTTCTCCTTCTTCTTGAAGCTCACGGCAACCCACTTGGGAGAGAGAGGCGCCAGCCCTAGGGTTGGTGTGTGCCGGACCTAGGGATGGTGAAGAGGGCGTCGGCCCTAAGGATGGAGAAGGGAAGAAGAATAAAAGAGAGAGAGAGAGGGAGCTCTATATCAATTACTCAATTCAATTGATTAGGAATAAAGGCTTCCCTTTGGTTCCTTATATAGTTGTATCTCCCTTGCTAAGTCTCCTCTTAACGGAATTAACAGAATTAGTTAT
>JAGFNQ010007018.1:0-57647 GCA_024364735.1 Boesenbergia rotunda | reverse complement strand
GGAGTAGAACAATAGAATTAAATTTATGGTGTCTGATTCATCTCCCATCATTATCTTCATGCTATCCCAGGAATTCCTCACATTATTTGTCTCCCTTGAGTGTTAGTATTATTTAGAGAAAACATCACTTGTTCATCCCACTACATCCTGTTCAAGGACAAGGGAAAACTAGTTTTTATTTTTTCAGATGCAGTACTTGTTCATTTGACACTCTGCCTTGTCTAAAATGATAAATAAATATCCATCCATCATAGATGGAATAATTCAAGGCGTTTAAGAGGACAGAAATTAGAATTATGAACTGCCAAATATTGCTCAGTGTTTTATCATGGTTTGTGATAATTAGCTCATACTAATCTATGACTGTGATTTTCAAGTGGGCATACTTTCATGCCAAATAGGAAGCCCAAAAGTAATCTTAGAAGTGTATTTTCAATGATGAGCTGCATCTGATGTAGATATCATCTCTGAGGCCTTAATACAGTTCTCCATTAGTTAGGCATTGCCCAACCAACTTTGCAGAAATTTCTAGGTTGGTGAATTGGGAGATACGTTGAGAAACAATACCCAAATTGACATAAGGGAAGACACTAAAATAGGCTATTTTTTTCTAAGTGACTAGTTTAGAAGGTAACTATGATTTCAAATAGAAAAAGGCTTGAATAAAATTCATATGCAGCAGCCTGTTATGTTCTAGTTTCTAATCATTATTGCTGAAAGCAGGTAATGCTGACAGCTTAGGAACTGAACTGCTGGAGACCTTGCTAAAGATGGCTCCTAGCCAAGAGGAAGAACATAAATTGAAAGAACACAAAGATGATGCCCCAATCAAACTTGGTCTGCCAGAGAAGTTTCTTAAAGCTGTGCTTGATGTGCCATTCGCATTTAAAAGAGTTGATGCCATGCTTTATATAGCTAATTTTGATTCAGAAGTCAATTTTCTAAAGAAGTCCTTTGAGACTCTCGAGGTAAATTACTATATACAGTTACAACTAGATTTATGCAATATGCAAAACCTCATTAGTAGTTTCTTCAAGTTTTTTAGTAATTTAATTTGTTGATCTTTCCTTCTCTATCAAGTAGGTTGTTGGTCGATGGTCATCATGTAGAAACAGCTACAACTAGTTAGGAACCAGTTCCTGTTACCTTGTCTCTGTAACTACCTAAATGAAGGCATTATAAGAAGAGTAGGAAATATTGTTTGTATCAAAGTGGAGCATGTAGATTGTTGGAAAACCTTAGTGAATACTGTAGTTGACCAATTTGTGCATATTAGGATAGTTTGTTTTTTAATTTACTCTAGAATAACTTGCAACCTGAATTGATAATGTAACTTGCTTATAATATCCCAATTTAATAATATGGTGAGTTATATACTAATAAAGAAACTTTATAAGCTTACGTAATAGAGCTGCTATTTATCTGAAACATTTTGGGATGAATCACACAAGTTAAATCTAAGTGGGATTGTGACAGCTTTTTACAGGACTGATAATCCACAATCTGTTCATGTGCTTCTGAATTTTAGTTGGCAGCCAGTTTTTTAAGTTGCTGCTGTTAGGCGATGTGAAACTATGATAAATACACATATTAAATGAGGGAGAGGAAGACCAAAAAAGATTTGGTTGATAACAATAAAACAAGATAAATTTTATTTAAATATAGATGATGATATAATAAGAGGCAGAGTCCAATGACGTAGAAGGATCCATATAGCCGACCCCACCTAGTGGAATAAAGCTTGGTTGTTGTTGTTGTTATAGTTAGTTTTTTAAGTTCTTATTGCAGAATATTTTTTTATTTGCTTACACATGTTCATTTCCTTTACTTTCATTTCCCTCGGGCAATATCCTCGAGGGAACGTCAATATTTCAATTGCAGATGTTCAATTGCTATATCATTATTATACAAAAACAACTGAACTTACCTTGATTAAGGAATATTCAAATTCAGCCAATACAAGCCATTCTTAGCATTTCAACTTGGTCCTCAATTAACAGGCTGCCTGTGATGAACTGAGGAACAGCAGATTGTTTATGAAGCTCCTAGAGGCTGTTTTAAAGACCGGGAACCGCATGAATGTTGGTACAAATCGGGGTGATGCACAGGCCTTCAAGCTTGACACATTGCTCAAGCTAGTCGACATCAAAGGCACAGACGGCAAGACCACACTTCTACACTTTGTTGTCCAAGAGATCATCAGATCAGAAGGATCCCGCCTTTCTACCACCAGCAACGGAGCTGTCAAAACACAATCTAACACTCCGCGAGATGATTTAGAATGCAGGAAGGTTGGCCTCAAGGTTGTTTCTGCTTTAGGGGGTGAGCTCAGCGATGTAAAGAAGGCAGCTGCCATGGACTCGGATATACTCAGCTGCTATGTATCAAAACTAGCTGGAGGACTTGCGAAGATCAACGAGGTGTTGAAATTGAACGAAGGACTTGGTTCCAAGGGCGATAGCCAGAGATTTCACGATGCAATGGTTCAGTTCCTGAAGAGAGCAGAGGATGACATCATAAGAGTGCAAGCTCAGGAGAGTGTGGCATTATCTCTAGTGAAGGAAATAACTGAGTACTTCCACGGAAACTCAACCAGAGAAGAGGCTCATCCATTTAGGATCTTCATGGTGGTCCGAGATTTTCTAGCAATCCTTGAAAGAGTATGTAAGGATGTTGGAATGACCAATGAACGCACTATTGTCAGCTCAGCACGGCAGTTTCCAGTGCCGGTGAACCCAACTCTTCCACCTTTATTCCCCCAGTTTCATGCATTGAGACCTGAAGGCTCAGACGGTGAGAGTTCATTGTCACCATAATGAAGTACGTTCAGAGGGAGCTCTTTTGCCAGTTTTACTGGCGGGAGCTCTGCAAGAACGGGACCGACATCGGCATTTTCATAGATACCACATTGGTGGGAGCCTCATGCACTCGTATCACGACAACTAATCTCGCTTTAACAGGCTCCAAAGCACGGTAGGAATGGAATTGATCCCGGTTTATGTATATTTATTTGTATTAGTAAAATATTGAGGCCATATGGATTCTTCTCAATATCATTTTGCTCATGTAATACAGAAATGAGGGCAGAGGGAAAATAAGTGATTTTTTCATGGTTTATATCTGAAAGTTGCAATCATTCTTCTTTGAGATTCATGGCAAACATTTTCTATGTTGTCAATTGCGATCATTCTTCTTTGAGATTCAAACTGAAATTGGAATTATTCACTTGTCGACCCAATTAAGTAATTAACTACCAACCTGATAAGAGTCGACCCAATAAGGAAACATCTGACCTGAGGCGACCCAACTTTCATCTGACTTACTTGTGGTGACATGTTTAGATCTCTCAAAAAGTTGGCCTATCACCCAATCTCAATGGGATCGTGGACTTGATATGAATTGACACACATCAATGGTTAAACGGTGATAGAACAGAAACTTAATAAAGCCTATATTTTAAGTATGAAGTCTAATTACTTAAAAGAGTGAATGATGAATAAATCAAATAAATTTAAGGGCATGTGAAGATAATGGAAAAAATCTTTTCCTTTAATGGTTGTTTATCTTGATCGAGGAAGGTAGGTACATAACACGTAATTTTGTTAATGCAAAAGGGCATATGTGTCATTTTTTTGACATATGATGTAATTTTATGAGTTAAAAAAGATGCATGCATCATTTTTTATATATATATGATGTAATTTTGTGGATAAAAAGGGGTACATGCGTTATTTTTTTATCCATCAATTGCTTTTCGTCCGATTTTGAGATGATCGATTTTGACTCCAAAACGCGGATGGATTATTTTTCTTTTCCTTCTTTAAATTTTAATAAAGTAAATAACGGAAAAATTTTCGTAGATTTTCACTGCGAAAATTTTTCCTTAATTTTACTTTCCACTCTCCTAAGTAAACAGAGCATAAAAACTGTTATATTATGAAAATGAAAAATTATTCTACATTTGACCAACAAAAATATTAAAGGTTGTGGAGTCAATAGAATGTTCTATTTGAGGAATGAAATTAAATTAAGAAATTCTTAGTGAGGTTTGGTTTATAAATATTTTTTTTTATTTTTTGAGAAAATAAAAAATATTATTTAGTTGATAATTTCCATATTTATTTTATAGAAAAGAAGATATCTTTTATGGAAAAATTGTGAATATTTACAAGTCTTTTTTTAAGAAAAGAAAATTCATAATTTTCTCAAAAAATAAAAATAAAAAATTATAAACCAAAGGTTTAATTTCTCAGGTTTCTCGATTTCCCATCTATTATATTCTCCATAAATAATTATTTT
This sequence comes from Boesenbergia rotunda, assembly GCA_024364735.1. Taxonomy (NCBI): domain Eukaryota; kingdom Viridiplantae; phylum Streptophyta; class Magnoliopsida; order Zingiberales; family Zingiberaceae; genus Boesenbergia; species Boesenbergia rotunda. The sequence continues at coordinate 53,348 of JAGFNQ010007018.1, read as the reverse complement.
ATTAATTATCTATTTTATTTTGTGAATCAATGGTGCCATTATAGTTACAATCCAAGTAAACAAAACAACAATTTATTTGCTTTTCCTTCTCAAGTTCATAAAACATAACACTACTTTATATCTTATAAAATTTAGATGTTTGCTAAGGTTTTGAATTTTCTATAAGATATTTGTAAGACAAATCTTCTATAACTTGCAAATTTTCTCAGTCGCTGATCTTGAATAATCTATAATTTTCTTTTAAAACGATGTCGATACAATTAACCAATAACCATGTCCTCTATTTTACATTTCATCCTACATAAAATAAGCAATAAAGACTTGTACTAATTGAAGTGGAGCCCACTAAACTTTGAGAAGGCTACTGCTTTGTCGAATAGTGACAAAAAGCGAAATATTCATCTTTAACATCTCCATCAATTCATTCTAGGATCATGATTAAGATAAGAGATTGAGGAAAAAAGACTTTTTACATATGATATAGATATTTATGCTCTACCAATTCTATGACTCGAACCTAAGATTTTTAATAATAATATATTAATTTCTTATCATTTTAGTTATGTCCGTGGGGATAAATATATAAAACTTTGTTGAATAGTATAAAGAGACATGGCGTCCCATGATGATATTAATTGTGTTTATTTTTTAGTCAAGGGAAAAAGAAGAAAGAAAATAAATAAAAAGGGAGAGACTATTCAAAGGTCGACCTACGGTTTAGGGACAGTAATGTTTTAAAATTTGATGATAATTTTGATATCCCATTCCAATAAAAAAAATATGAATTTTTTTTAAACTCAATTAAATAATTGAGTATTCATGTATAAGTATTTTTAGGTTTGAGTATAGAAATGGATAACGTGTGTGTATATATATATATATGAAAAATAATGAATAGCTTGTCTTTTGTCCTAGAAAAAAAAATAGTTTATCTTTTTACTTTATTATCAATACGTATCTGAAAAGTTACTTATAAAATTTTGATGATAAATTTCATCAATAAATACTTCAGGGATTATTGTTTTCGAATTAAAATATGTTGTTAAACATCAGTAACAAAATTGATGTAATAAATATTATTTTAGATCTCATAAGTTAAAAAAAGTGAGCTTCACTTCATATTTTTAATAACATTTTATTTCTTATTTCTTATTTGATAAAGTAATAAGTGTTTAAAAAAAACTTATAATTAACTGTGATTAAGTAATATGTCTAAACCAGTTTTAAAAAATAAACTGTTGCATTGGATTAAAACTTAAATCATACGACTGATTTTTATCATAATTACCTTTCTCAAAACTTAAGTTGTGATCCAAGCTATAAGTTGACAATTCTCCTTATACCTCATCTTTTCTTGCGTCGTCCCTTGATCACCAACCCTAAGTTGCGATCCAGTCGACAATTCTCCTTATATTGCATCTCTTCTTGTGCTACGATCTCTTCTTATTCAAGACGTCGTGATCTCTGTTTGACTTTGTTGATCTCTTCTTCTTGAAGGAGGATGTCGATCTCTCCTTCATCAAGGGCACGCGACTACATCTTTGGTCACCTGCAACCCATTTTTTCCATCGACAGTGACAGGGTTTTATTCTCTACTCAACTCAACTCTCCTTCTACAAGGGCACGCGACCGCATCTTTGGTGTCACACCCTCAGAGGCTCATGCTTGCTTGAAAATCGGACAACATCTCCCTTATATGACGGACAATCTAAGACATTTATACATAACTCTCCATAATATATAACTCGGCCTCACACGAATGACATCACAATAGTAAAATAAGCCCACAACTATGCAGATAATATCATTATAACAGATAAAAATAAAAAAGATCACAAATCCAGATTAAAATTCAAGTTTAAATCCAAAGACCAACACATCAAACTGTACATAAGTCTACTGAGAAAATAAATATTAGTCTAATGAATTAAATACAGAAATAATGAAAATGTAAAAATAAAATAACTGCGGAAATAAAATAAATACTGAAAAACTGGGGCTCCACAAGGACTCGACACCATGGGACTGACAACTGAATCCTCTCCTGGCTCCAAGTAAACATCTATTTGCTACCTGAAACAAAATTAGATGGTGGGGGTGGTGAGTCAGGGCAGACTCTATGGGTATAAGTGCAGATAAACGCATGACATAATAAAAGGTATAACGAGCAGAAAGAATCAATAATATACTGTCTCTAAGAAACAGAATAACGTTTAGGCATGTGTGAAACCGAATGATAGAAAAATATCAAAGCACACATGCATGTCAACCAAATGCAGCAATCATAGCTCATATAAATGCAGCAAATACAAGAAAATGTAAAATGCAATAAGTGCATATAATGCAATGACATATGTCACCCCTGAAACCAGTCAAGCTGTCATCACATCACATCTGTATGGTCGAGTGAGTAGAGTTGTAATAATGTACTGTACACACTCCAACAATTACCATTAGTACAAGTGGTTGAGTGAACAGAATGCTGGGCAGCCAACTACTCCAAAGACCCCGGGGAAAAAAAGGAGAGCCACCAACAGCTCTGGTATCCCTCAAAAACAACGGTGAGGGTGTCAACTATTTGCCTACAACTCAAACATCCACTACCTATGAGTGATCGAGTGTGGCATAACAGGACAACTGCTCGCACTCTAGCAACTACGTACTATTCATGAGTGGTTGAGTAAGCAGAGCAGCTAAATGTCTGACGACGGACTTAATCAAATGGAAGTCGATGTTCGTCAGCATGCAACTATGCAGATATAGTGCATGATGCTAAATGCACAAACAACCAGGTAACAACAATGCAACGATACAACCAATAAATATTAAAATCACCAAACATGCAACTAAACTACTGGGTAGAGTATCTCTAATGTCAATCAATCCCTAGTTGTGTTTAATGATCATTTCTAAGTACTCGTGTACAAGAGATACTTTACAGAATAAAAAATCAACGGTGAGACTGTATGAACATAAAATTTGATTAGCTCAAAAATCAAACAAAGAATGTATCAACTGATGATATCAAAAACAAAGAACAAGGTAAAACAGTCCTACTCAGAAATAAAATAGTCATGCATTTAAGTTCAATAATCTACAAGAAACAAAGGAGAAGTACCTGCCTTAAATTAAGTGTATGTCGGATAGAACCCCCTCACGATCAACCGAACGAGTTCGAATCAAGGTCCTATATCAATGATAAAATTTAGCTATTTATTAAAAATTAAATAACTAAATTACGATTAAGATCAAATTCTCGAATTTAACAACTACAAGACAACTTACAACAGTGGTGTCACTAGATCAAACGCTAAACCTCTTCAACTACCATCTTCAACCTAAAACCAAATCAAAATTAAAGGGTTCACGGCAGAGTTTCAAACACCACCTCCTCCAATCAAACGTTTACAACACAAGGTCATACCAAGAAAAAAATCAGCCAACAACAAATCTTAATCTCCCTGTTTACACCCAAAGTTCCAACATAGCCCTCTCAATTTGCTTCTCCCCTAGCACATGGCAAAACCCAATTGAAACTATTACTGTCCAACAAGAACAACACACGAATCAGATCAATCTAAACCAGTAAAATTCCAAATAGGCATAGGACATAGCTTTATAAGCTCAAGACAACAGGAAGGAATAAAGAACACCAATTGAATCCAACTGCAATTCTAAGCATAGTTCAGTCCCAACAAATTTTTAATGAACAACAACGCATCATTTTTGTTTTTAACCTTTTTAGCCCTCTAACTTTCAGTATTTAACATTTCGTCACCTGCATATTTTCTCCATCTAGTTTTGAATTGAAAGACTCCCCTAGTTTTAACTTCGCTTTTGATTTTCTGCAGGATCTATTGATGCTTCCTTAGTTTTGAATCAGATAGAGGGGCAAATAGCATCAATTAAAGAGGAATCTTTTAACAGGAAAGATATTCTTGAAAGGGTAGATCAAAAACGATTAATAGCATGCGAGGAGCAAGCATGGCAGGAGGAGTATAATAGGGTCTGAAATATTATTCAATGGTAGCTTAATCCTATATATTGTGATTTCTTTATCTGTGTGATATTCTATAGGATGAGAATAGATACAATGTTGGAAGAGGAGCACACCTAACACTTAAGTGTTTGTAGACATAAACACCAAATAGAAGACTCATATATTTACTATTTTAAGTTGGTTGGCATAAATTTGCAACTTGTGAGCAAGAATGGTAGATACTTTGGTTGCCAAAATTACACAACGGGAAAAAGAAAGAGGCATTGGATTCACTTATGATGGCGTGAGTATTTTATTTTCGTGACCCTTCTCATTTTTGTGTCTGCATGTGTATGTGTCAATCAATTAATAGATTATGAAAAAACTGTGATCTTCTATATTTAGGTTCAACTTCTTACGATGCTAGCTAGGAGACTACACCATAGTCACGCAAGAGCAAAAAGAGACAAAGGGTAACTATTTTTAACTAAATTAGGCTAGTTAGATAAATATCTGTGACTTTGGATTAAGATATTATAATCATGATTCATCCAGGATCAAAAGAAACTCCAATTTCAGCTCATTGCTGAGCAGGAAGCCCTATATGGTTCAAAACCAAGCCTTTTGAAGCCTCAAAGTGCTCGAAAAGTACCAAGACAAGAAACATGTGATTGGTTTTATGTATTGCTTCTATGACTTGTTTATATGTATTGGTCTTATATCTCAAAATACTTATTTCAATTTCTATTAATGTTTCAGGTTGGATAATCAATTAAAAATCAGCATTACAATCAATCGCAGTATGATGAAGTAAAAAGTGAATGGAACGAATTCGTCTACATATATGTAGGTGTCTAATGGTCGTGTAAGTTGTGATATAAATTTTTGAGTTGTATTTAGAGATTTATGGATACACTTTTGAATGTAGTTAGACATGAAAGAAATAAGCTTAGATGAAGATCCACAGTTGGAAACAAAGGTAAATCTTTTCTTCCTGAATATGATAGTATTTTTTTTTATTATGTCTATCACTATGCTATTATTCATCAAACTATTATCCTTGATGCCCTTGATGAGGTAGTTATTTCTATGACTTACCTTGATGCCCTTGATGAGGTAGTTATTTCTATGATTTACTTTTATGTATTGGTGTTATATTTCAGAATACTTATTTTAAATTTTTATTAATGTTTCAGTTTGCAGGATAAATTAAGAACCAATATTAAAATCAATCGCAGTATGATGAAGTAAGAAGTGAATGGAGCCAATTCGTCTACATGTATGTGGGTGTCTAATGGTCATGTAGGTTGTTATATAAATTTTTTAGTTGTATTTAGATGGATACACATTTGAGTGCAGTTTGACATGTTTATGTTATTTTTGTGTATACTCTTTTGGATTGTGATGGTTATTTATGATATATTTGTTTTATTTCGGTGGTGAAAAATATTCTATTCAATTATAATTTTGTTGCAATAAAATATGGTCAATTACTTCTATACAACAAATAAATGATGGAGTAATATAATATAAAAAACTTTGATAAATTTAAATAATAGTAAGTTAAAGAAAATATTTACTTCACCTCAATTTAAATTTGTGAAGTTGTTCACATAAATTACTTCATTGATTTAAAATTATGTTGTAGTAAAATATGACTATTTACTTCTACACTATAAATAAATAAATAATATAGTAATATAATACAAATAATTTTGACAAATTGAAAAGGTGACGAAGTTAAATCAAACATTTACTATATCACAATTACAAAAATTGTGAAGTCATATAAATAATTTACTTCATTAATTAATGTAACTTTTGAAGTTATATGTGATCAATTACTTCGTTACTTAAATAAAATCGATAAAGTAAAAGAGTTTTTTTTTACTTCACAAACGGTTCAATTTTGAACAAGTTTAGACCAGATAAAAACTTCATCATTTTGTAAACCTACCCTTTTAACTTCACGTTTCTATACTTTAATAATTATATACATATTACTTCGTTTAATATACAAAGTCTATCACTTAATTTCACATGATGAGTCATCTTCTTTTATACGAGAAATTCTCACCTGATTAAAAGAGTGTGAGAAGAGAAAGAGCAAACGACTACAATAATTTAATAAAGTGCCTATCGAAATATAATTTATTCATTTTAAAAAAAAAGCATTTATAGATAGTCGTAGGATAATGGATAGAATATGAATATCTAATTTTTAAGGTATGAGAATGAGAGTAAAATTAAATATATGATATATACAAAGATTGATATGAGGATATAATACAGAGAGATAAATCCAATCCTAATTGATCCCGACTTAGCTCGCGTGTAGCTCGGCCGGTCAGCCTGACGCCCCATCAGGAGGAGTTGGGGTCGGGGGCCCCAGGGTTCGGACAAACCGAGTTGACCGAGCCAGCAGTCAATCGAACATCGCCCGACCTGATTCGCCCAGGAACATTAAGAGGCCGACCCCAACCAAGGGTCGACTGCCAAGCTAGGAAATTCCCGAGCCTCTAAGCCACCCGACCTCAGGCTAGGTCGGCCAAGTCGAGTTAATTAAAGCCGAGCGCTCTAGGACTCGAAGAGCGCAGCGCCCCACCCTTGGACGTGTTTGGCCGAGCAGCTAGGTTTCACTTAGAGCCGCCGGTCGACGCCCCCATTCGAGATTTGTCGCAACCCTCAGGAACACCTACTCCCTGACACAACATTAATAGGGATGGTATGGGAGTTGGCGCAGGCCTGACACCGTTCATGCCCGAATCGCAAGTATCTTGCTGACACGGTGACTTCCTGTAATATCCTCCTACCCCGTACCACGACAACCTATGCTTGTGTCAGACCGAGTGGAGTTGGATGGCACCCGCCAGCAGGTTGACAGCGCCCCTTGTCTTATTCCAGTATACAACAACTTACCCTGCCACTGCACGCAGCACCTTGCTCTGTCCTCGCAGACAACAAAAGGTGGTTGGCTGGGCAGAAACTGTCAGCTCTGTTGGCTATATAAGCCGACCTGCGCTCTCCGCTTCGCAGGTACGCGTGATATAGTGCTTTCATCCACTGTTTCATTGCTTTGTTCTATTCTTATGGGGACTGATTTAACCGTCGGAGAATCTTACCGGAGATTTTTTCCGATGGATTTGTTAACGATCATTCTTTTATAGGTCGGAGCCAGCATCAATAATATCTAGAAAACTACTTTGCTATTCGAAATCCATCTCACTCGACGATATGATCACTAATATTATTGTTGTCATCCCTATTTGAGCGGAGCCCACTCATTTAATACGGTTAAAATATTTTTTAAAATCAAGTTTAATATAGTTTGTTATTCATCATTTTTAACTTTCATTTTTAAGATATAAAAAAATATTAATTTCGAAGATATATATCTAATAAAAAAATATTTAATTTCGAAGTGGGCGACGCAGGCGTGCGTCGATGTGATTGGACAAACTGCAGGAAGAATGACGGGACGCAGGAGGCGACGTGAGAGAACAACGGCCGGCCAATCGCCCATTGCATGCATTTAAGGCGGGAACCGGCCATCATTGCAATCCTTCAGGCAGCGCCATCATTGCCATCGCCATGCAACCTTTCCCTGTCCCTGCTTTGACTACGTCCACCAGTAGCATTTGACATGCAACAATCAATTCATATAATTTAATATTCATGCAAGCAAGCATAGATAGATGGGATTGGAATGGAAGTATGATGAAATGAATCGATGGATCGAGGCTCATCCTTACGTGGGGCAGTACAGTAGTACTAGCTAGCAACCAATTCACTCTGGCGTTAGCTTAGGAGTTTAATGCTCCCTTTCAGTAAAATATGGGTAGAATTGAAGGCCTGCAGACAGTAGCTAGCTAGTTAGAAATATGCATACAAATTCTAATCTCTCTGCTATATGAATTGTCCTCTGCAACAAGTCTTTTTGCCTCCACGTTCCTCTGTCCATAACTAATTCAAATTCCAGAGGCTGTCACTTTGTGAATAAATCGATCGATCAGAGCAGTAAATATTATATATCTTTACTGTTCATGGGAATAGGCCTAATAATTAATTAATGACATATTGCTCTTTGTGTAATATGTATAACATTTAAAATTACTAAGAAAGACAGATCATCGACCGAATTTGAATTAAAACCCTAGAACCATACAGAGCTGCATGCACTATATATCATGATAAAAGCTATAATCATCTCTCTCCTTTTATAATTGGTAATTAAACCTTACATCGATCTACTTTTTTAAATAATTCATCTTATATCCCATTATTTTCTTCTGCAATCAGCCACTCTCCAAACTTCAACCTGCCAAAATCGATCACCATGTTTTTCAGCAAATAAATTAAGATTGATCGATCGGGATCATATAATCAATCTTACGTACAGTGGAGCAATGGCTGGTCGGTAATCCCCGCCGGCGACGGCGGCCGCCTTGGCTGGAGGCGGTAGGAGTTGGTCGACGCAAGGGAGGTTGACGTCGATGAGGGCGCAAGATCCGTGGTCGTCGTTGTTAACGGTCTGCTTTTGGTACATGGCGAGCTCGGCGCGCGCGAGGGCGAGCTCGAGGCGCAGCTGGCGGAGCTGGCGGTGGAGCAGCGCGACGAAGCCGGCGCAGCCGTAGACGGGGTCGCGGAGTCGCATGTCGGCCTCGTAGGCGAGGGAGTTCACGGCGTCCTCCCGCTGCCCCGGCGGCACGTCCTGCAGCAGCTTGGTGACGTTGCTGGCGCCGAACACGCGGTGCACCTGCGCGAACTTCTGCGGCTGGTCCGGGGGGAAGTAGGGCGCGAAGGCGCACTCCGGAAGGCACTTTCGCCGCAGCAACTTGCACGCGGCGCATGGCGAGCTGAGCGCCGCCGTGGCTGATACCATTTTGGAGGAATTAGTTAATTAATGGGGGGAGTGGTTTGATGGTTTAGGCAAGTGGTGGAAAGGTATAAGAAGGGAAGGAAGAGGAAGGAATTGGTGAGGTGCAATTAATATGGAGGGAGGAGGAGGTTGGCGTAGGTGCGTGCAGAGAGAATGCTCTAATTTATTGCATTTTCAAAATCAGTAAATATAAAATTTCAATTTCATCGTGTTAATCATAATCATATTTATAGATATCAGGGTGGTTAAATTAACTAAATTAGATAAGAAACGTTATCAATTGGACCAAACTAATGAAGGCGTCTAATTTGGAGAAAGTCAATCCATGTGGATTGCGATTGTCTTGACTCGGGTCTCTGAGTCAAACCCCCAACTCAAGATCCCCAACTTGAGTTCTCAACTTAGATCTTACCCTAGGCCCGACCTCCCGAGTTCTCGACACGAACTACCGAGTCGAAGGGTTCCTACGGGAAACAAAACGTATGAATTCAATAAGACTCCCCAACTATCCGAGATCCTCCGCCCGGGTCCCCTACTCGGACTCCCGAGTTGAAGGGCTTCTACGTGAAGTAAACCTTAGCAAAACGTATGGATTCATCAAGAATCTCCAACAATCTGAGATCCCTCTTAGAAATGACACTCTGATCTTTAACTCACCGTCTCTAAAGCCAATTAAGCGGATATAATTGTTAAGCACATACATGAAGCAATAAGGAAATATGGTCATGTAGGAAATGCCCTTTTTTTTACTCATTCAATATATAATAAACGATTTGAAGCGCCTCCCATTGCATGGGAGGTGCCTTAATTTTGTTTTAATCAAAATTTTCTTACATAAAAATCTTAATATCTTATAAGCATCTAATTTTTTTTTTTTTCGAACATTATAACCCAAGAAAGAAGAACGAATCTTAGAAGGAAAATCTTATTAACTGTAATCAAACTCTTAAATCCTAAAATTTCAAACGTTAAATACATATAATATATCTCATGCGTATCTATTTTTTTATTTTAAACAATATAATTGAGGAAAATATGAATCCTAGAGGAAAAATTTTATTAGTTTAAATTCACTATAATCCAATCTCTAAATTTTAAAATCTTAAATTCTAAATATATCCTAATTTTTTTTAAAAAAAACTTTTGTATCAATGCAAGCGAACCCCAGGCGCCTTGGGTCTTCCCGCGGACGGATACTTGTGTGTAAGAAAAAAAAAATACGAGGGGAAGAGACAGTGAGAGAGAAACGGTAGAAAGATGAAAGAAATTGAAAGGAGAATCGATGAGGATTGAGGTGTTGGGAAAAAAAAAACCTAAAAAAAAGGAAAATAGCCACGAGGAGGAGCTTTGACATGTGTCTCACAGTGGTAGTAGGAATGAAAGTTCAGAGGAAAAAAAAAAGGTGAGGAATAAAATTGGAAGAATGGAAAGAGAAAAATCGAGCTATCCCAAGTGATAGTGCACATTGACACCTATTGAATAAATTGACGAGAACGTTGGGACGAGTGAATCATCATTTCAACATCTAGTATACGTTGAGGCAAAAGAAATGAATGTTGGAAGAAAAAATATGGGATGAGGAGTTGTGCAAGAGGAAAGATTAAGAAGAAGAACGAAAATAATTCAATTTGCTTTCGTTCACCATTCAGCAAAAGGTTATATATTTATAAACTTAATGAACAAGCACCAACTCCATATACATTTAATCTAGATACTTTTATTTTATCACGAACAATCATTTTTATCTGATACTATCGCGAAGCGAGGTGGCGATCTCGAGGGGTGGATGGCCTTCTTCCCGGTACGAGCGGACTAGGCGGCGCTGATCTGGCTCCGAGCTGGCTCTCGCCTGCAATACGATGACCGTTAGCAAGCCCGCCAGGGGGTTTCCCCGGTCAGGCACTCCGACGATCAAGTCAGTATCCGCAGGAAATAAATGGGAGCTAAATTGAAATGTAGTAGTCGATGAGAGAGCTCGCGCGCGCATACCTGCGGGAGGTGGAGTGAAGGGTTTATATAGCCGGAGGGGGGGATTGACAACCCTTGTCCGTGATTGACAAGATAAGGGTGTGGTACCTGTCAGCCCGGATGAGAGTACTAGGGAGCGGCGCGTCGCGGCGAGGCACGGGGTGCTCAATCAGTATGATAGTACTGAATTGGCGGTCTAGCCGCGAGATGTGTCAGAGACGAGTAAGGCGTGCAGTACCCCGATCTCAGGGTCATACCCTGGATATGATGGTATAAGGGGCATAGGGACGAAATAGTCCGTGCCCCGAGCGCCCCCCCCCCCCCCCCCACGGCAGGTCCGGGTGTCGAGGACCGAGTCGAGTAATGGCCAGGGAGCGTGGGCAGTCACGCGTCCGACTGGGAGTGTTGAGACGCAAAATACGCCCTAAGTTAGGGGTATACTGAGATATGCCTGGCTGACTCTGTTGGGTGTCTGATTCGTATGGTGCGACGGGGGCGTGGGCCACCACGCGTCCGATTGGAGCGCACGACCTACGTCTAGGTCGGGAAACGGGTCGAGGTGCCCGGACCAAGAGAGGCTAGGGATCAACCCGACCGACCCTGCTCGTTGCTGGCTGAATAGTGGCCCGTGGGGCTTCCGGCTTCAAGGATCCTTCCCAGGCAATGTCTTTGCTAATCTATCCGCTGAACCTCCGTGGCGCCAGGCTGGCCGGCTTGAACGTGCCGATTTACCCGTAGGCAAGGCCGGGATCATTATCAAATTCTATCAATTATTTATTACCTCATTAAATTTGATATCTATCTACTAATTTTATTTTTTCTCTATTTATAAACTCTATTTTTATCCACAATCAAATTTATCTCCAAAAAAAAACGATGAAATCGAAACATGATAATCATCAGAAAATTAATAATTTATGATTGATATCCAAACTGCTATCTTCAATTATCATCTGATCACCTCTTTCTTCTCCCTTACAAAGAGAAAGACACAACGTACGTAGCTGCGGCAAACAAGCAAACAAACAAACACCTTATCTACAATATTACACTTCATGAGTCCGCGGAGAAAGGCACGCCAAGAACCCAGCCGGGCTGCTGCCGGACCGTCCACCACCATCCTTTCCGCCCGGCGAGAAGTAGACGGACTCCGAGGAAGTTTGATTGTCGTCGCTCGGTCCGGTGCTAGAGTTTCCGAGCCTAATTGGCGGTGGGCGAGCGAGCTTGATGCTGGATGTCGACCTTCCGAACCACTGGGAGGCGCCGGCGGAGGGGCCGGCGGCATCGAAGTACCGGCTGCTCTCGATCTCTTCAGAGCCCCGTAGATGTGTGGGAGTAGACCTTCCATGTTTGGGCAATTGGTACGTTGAAATTAAGATCGGTGTGCATTTACATAGAGCAGATGACGAAGGGTAGAAAGTATGACTTTATCAACCAGCTTTGAAAGGATCATATTGTATAGAAAATATTGAGTGACTTCATTAACCTACATCATATATATTGAATGATTCAAAGCTTTGAATTTTTGTTAAAAAGATAATTCAGTGTTTGCATATTGATAGGATTGAATAGCCCGTGGTAGACACGTGAGATGAAGAAGCTTTATGGCAGAATATAATGAGTCTCAGAGACTCCTTTTTCAAAGCCCTCGAGACACTCTCGAGAGGAGGAGCCTCTAGGGCCCCCCTCGGGAGGCAGTCCGGGAAAGTCAACCAGAAGATCCCTCCCGAGATCACCCCGGGAGGTGGGGTCTCGAGACCACCTCAGGAGCTATAACGCCCACGATCACCCGGGCCAGAAGACCTCGAGACCACTTCGGGGAAGGGAGCCCTAACTACCTTCGACAGTAAATAACGGCTCTTCCCTTCCTTCGCGGATTTATGGATAAGTGTCCTTGCTGGCACAGAATCACCACGACCCTTAAATGTCGCAACGGGTCGAAATGTAATGACGGCTGAAACAGTTTCAAAGGGTATCCAGTAACCGCCGAAGGAGGAGGACGTGGCAAAATAGCGGAAGCCAGTATAAAAGGTACCCCAACCCCTCTGGTAAAGGGGGATACGCACTCTCTACGACTCATACTTTCTTTCTTGTCTTACATCTTCTTCCATCGAGGTACTGACTTGAGCGTCGGAGTGAGCTCCGCCGGATATATAACCTCCGACATGTTCTCCTAACACTCATATTAATCTCGCAGGGTATAGAGTTCCTCCTCTACTGTCAATTTCTATGTGGGCAAAATTCCGATACATGATCATCGTCGTCGATTCCTTCCCAAATATATATCATTGTCTAAGCCAACAGGATAGAAGACTTGAAATGAGTTGACATATATGATATTGGGAATAATTATACGGCAACACGTGGATCTCTCTCGGCTAGAGAAAGTATCCTCATTTCCTTCACGCTGAAGTTTCAACGTAACTTGGATTAATGGCAGATTTGGTTCCAATTGAAGGCGTATATTTTAGAATTTTCTGAGTGTTTTGTTTATGTAAGAATAACTTGGTGGAAAACTCTAGATGGGCTGAAAAATATAATAATAACTATCATTGATGCCTACATGTTGTCATAGTTGACATTGTGGCTGTGTTGTGTGAAGGATGATGAGAAAACATTTCAGAGGAATTGAAGCTGAACTTGAGATCTCTGTTTCACTTTCGCCACTGGCTTTGTAGGCCATTGATTCGGTGAATAATAGAAAACTCCCGTGAAAAAGGTCAACAGTCAATCAGATGAAATATGTAGTAATCAAAGTTCATAGAAGAGTCTATCCGATCGGATAGTCCAGGAATTCTGCTCCCTGCTCGATTATTTCTAGAACTCTACTCCCTATATACATCGATCGAATATTATCGATCGGACGACATAGGAGCCTTGCTTCACACACGGTTACTTTGGAGCTCTTATCTCCTACATACCCTGATTGGATACTGTCGATCTGACAACCCAAGGGTCTTGCTCCCGGCTTGGCTATTTCTAGACCCATGCTCCTCCATCGTCGATCGAACAGCCCAAAGTCTCTTCTCCCCCACATTCTGATCAGACAACTCATGGGCCTAGAGGCCCGACATCCTATTTGATTATCTGCGAGGCCATGCCATACCGTACTCTCAACCCATCGTCCTATATATTGGTGGGTTAAACTCCCAAAAGCCCACAAGGCCCTCTGGTCCTCAAGCTCATTCCATCATTAATATTTCACGTGAGTTTGTTAGAAAATTAATAAAATCGTATTTTCTGATAAAATATGGGGTACGCCCCAATATGTCCCCCATGTCTACGATGGGATTGTATGATACAAGGATAACATGGCGATAAGACAAAGTGTTTAAACAATGATGTGATACCTCATGAACGCGGAGATTACATTATAAAAGAGGGCCCTTCTCCATTGACGCAGGAACGCGAGTCAAAAATCTTAGACATTCATTTAATCCTCTTTTACCTTCCCTCTATTACGTTGACTTGATCGTCGATGTAGCCGTTCCAGGGACACCCTTTCCCACTTACTAACGGTTACTTCCTCCTCTCTCTTGTGGTCTTATAGGACTCCTCTCCGTTTCTAGATCGAGGTCTTCTTTCAGTCAACATCGATGGCACCTCATTGGTGGTGCCCCCTTCATGAATTTCAAATATGATCAAATTTAACGTCGTATGTGAGAAGTATTAATACCTAATTTGAAGCGTGAAGATCTAAAGGCTACAAGCTAGTGACAGGAGATCCAAGCCAAGGCAGCCAACTGACTTCCCTATAGGCTTGATTTTAACGTCTGTAAAAGATTCTGCTAAGGCCAAGCAATCTCAAGGATCCTCTACAGGAGGATCACCTATTCAAGATACGAGACGAGGCAGAACCCCCACCATCAGAAGTTCACCTAAGCGGCCAAAAGCCCCTTTCTCCCGGGAGATTTTAGAAGATAAGCTACTCAAACACTTTCGACCCTTGCTCTTCGCAAATTTAAAAATGTCATCTTGTTGCATCAATATATAGATGACGTTAGGTGTTTTTGACAACCCTCTTGGGTTCAGCATAACAATGATTTTATCGGCTCCCCTTGGGCTCCATCTCGTGTTTTCAAGATTTCAAGAAAATCTTCCTCCACCACTTTGCTAGTAACCAAAGATATCATAAGACCACCTTGAATCTATTTGTTCTCAAGCAGGGAACAAAGGAGACATTGTTACATTAAGCGATTCAATTAAGTCGCCATGGATGTTCTTTCTGCCACTATCGAGATACTAGCGAGCGTCTTTTTATAGAAACTCATTGATGGGAATTTCTTTCATTCCCTCCCTGGTAAAGAAATGTCCCGAAGACTTTGATAGCTTGCTTGGCAGAGAACTGTCAAATATGTTAAGATGGAAGAAGAGGGTACTAGGATAAAGGAAGTTGTTGGAGCCCCCTCCTTCACAACTAAGTGGAAGGCTCCTCCACCTCCTATGCGTCACAAAGGGAGATGATCAGCTCCTATCCCTCCGACTCAAGAAGGAAAGATGGTACAACCCATCGAAGTGGTGCAAACTTTGTTTGTCGAACCTCGTCATTGGGTGACTGAGATAAGTAAATCATCTGGTCATAGGTGGGACACGTGGTGGCAACATATGAGAGGGCATTTACGATGAATGAGATAAGTAAATCATCACCCTGATATGCCATCACAAGTATCACCATGCATTGCTGCAAATTTATGACGGTTGTCTTCTTTTCGAGGTACTATAAGCTAATGGTATGCTTAAGGGAAGGGCATCAACACAAGTAAGTGAGTCTCTCAGGGAATTGGGAAGGGTCTAGTCAGTCAGTCCAAGTCCTATTAGATTCGAAGGGAAACTTATGATACAGTGGATAATAGAAAGTTCGACAATTTATCAAAGGGCGTATCCAACTATTCGTAATTATCGAAAGGAATACCATGATTTCTATTATACCAAAGAGCGCATCCCATATAGTGAAGTTACGGAAATACCCCTCCCGCCAAAGAATGACTTTATCAAACACATTTTCAAGACAACCGAACCACTTTATCAATAAAATATTAATTTATGGTTCGGATGGGTAGCAGTCGAATTTTTTCTTAGCCAATATATATATTACTACTTTGCACAAATCGAATGATCACGAAGGTACGTATATATTGCTTCCTTGCACAACTCGATTCATCACCAAAGCACATGAAGAAAATAGGTTGTCGAAGGAGAAAAAGGAAGCAACAGATTGGTAACTAAGAGAAATAGTAATGTACGTATGATTGTCATCTTTGATATGGTATCAGATCTAGTTTTAATCAAGATAAACTCTTTCTACTATTTTTATGTTTGGAGGAGGCTTAGGGTGATATGCATTACATGATATCAGGCCCTAGGAGTGCATGATGTCATTAGATTTCGGGCAAGAGGAGAGGCTGAAAAATTTTGTTTCAGGCCCTCGGAAATAATTTGTTTCAGACCCTCAGAGGGACTAAAATAAAAGAAATTCAGGCCCTCCCAGGGCCTGGACTGAATTTCTTTTATTTCAAGGTCAGGGAGGGGCTAAAATCAAATGATTTCAGGCCCGCCCTGGGCCTGAAATGTAATGATTCAGGCCCGCAGTGGGCATGAAATCAAATGATTTCAGGCCCGACTTGGGCCTGAAATGTAATGATTTCAGGCCCGACCTGGGCCTGAAATAAAATGATTTCAGGCCCTGGTAGGGCCTGAAATAAAATGAATTCAGGCCCTGGTAGGGCCTGAAATCAAATGATTTCAGACCCTCAGGGGCTCCTAGGACATTTATTATCAATTTCAAAGTTTGATAAAGGTAATTGTAATTTTTTTCAGGGATGATAATGTTGTTGACGAAATTCTCTCTGAGATATGGAATACTGTTAATGATAATGCGGTCACGGGGAAAGAATTAGAAATAGCTAGTAATAATATTCCATTATCTTCCCAGTATGGTGATAATAGCATTACAAGGAATTTGGCAATTGATCTAAATGAAGAAGCAAATAATATAGAAGATGAGGGTTTGAATTCTTCTATAAGAGTAGTTGAAATCTTTCAGCCAACCTGGAGTGGGGAGGAAGAAATTGAAATCCGGAATGCAGAAGAATTAGTACCCAGTACAAGTGTACTAGAATTCCAAGCTGATGATATACAGATTGAGCAATATGAATTCCCCCCAGATCAGTACAGTGACTTAGAGGAGGAGTTTCCATTAGCTGAAGATCCATATATTTTGAATTCTCGATTGCTTGCTGAGTCAATTCGAGAGCTAGAGGCAAGAGATGAGCATGAATTTTTTGTGGGGCAGATATTTCCATCTAGAGAAGAATTCAATAATGCACTTGTTAAACATGCGATGGTTAATCATATGAGATATAACCCAGTTGACACCCGGAAAAATAGAGTTAAAGCAGTGTGTTTTAACCAACCATGTACATGGAGAGTAGTAGGAAGGGGGGAAGTAGAGTTCACTGTTACAAAATATATAAAGGAACACCTATGTGGAAGTGTTAGGGAAAGTGCTGATCATCATGCATGCTCTTCATCATTTGTTGCTTCTTTTGTTGAAGAGCAATTTCTTCATAATGAACAATACAAACCAAGTATGATTATTTCATATATTAAAGCTAGATTTGGAGTGACGATATCATACAGAAAAGCATACATAGTTAGGGAGAAAGCATTGAAAAAGGTTGTTGGAGATTATGATGAGGCATACAGAGATCTCCCACAATATCTGCGTGAGTTAAGAGCTAGAAATCCTGAAACTTATGTGGCACTATGCACGAATGGTGACAATCAGTTCCAGAGGTGTTTTTGGGCTTTTGGTGCTTGCCGAAGGGTGTTCAGGTCTTATTTGCGTAGATTTATCGGAATTGATGCGACACACCTAAGAGGAAAGTATCTAGGAGTATTGTTGATTGCTACGGCGATTAATGGTAATGACAATGTTCTCCCAGTTGCCTTTGCAATAGCTGAAGTAGAATGTGGGTCTGCTTGGGACTGGTTTTTGGAGCATACAAAGAGGTTCTTTGCTGTCGATGATCACTCACTCACCATAGTATCAGATAGACATCGGGGCATTATATCAGCAGTCAGAAAAGTATTCACAAGCGCACATCATGCTTTTTGTTGCCACCACATGTCTTGTAATATGGTAACTGATACTGGAAGTAGAGCTGCTGTAGGTTTGTTTTAGGCAGCAGCACGAGCCAACACAACACTCCAATATGATATGATAATGCAGACAATGCTTGAAAAACATCCAGATGCTCATAAGTGGCTTCAGAACATTGACCCTAAAAGGTAGGCAAATGCACACTTTACTGGGAGAAGGTATAGAATGCTTACCACGAATTGTGTGGAGAGCTTAAATGCTTTGTTTAAGTCTCCAAATGGCATGTTGCTTTGACACCTCATGCTACAAAAGAAATGGAATCAAGGAGAGAGAAAGCTAGAGCTTATAAGATTCACCCTTACTCTCAATCAGAAATGGAGGTAGAAACATGGGGCACTTCATACATTGTTGATTTGGAAAAAAAGTTTTGTCATTGTGGGGAGTTTTAAATTTCAGGACTCCCTTGCTCACATGCTATAGCTGTAATCATTCACAGGAACATCGATACACTCCGATATTGTGAGCATTATTTTTATTCTAAAACTTGGAAGTGAGTTTACATGTATCGTATTTACCCTTGTAGAAGCAAGCAGTTTTGGCCTAGTGGAGTAAACAACATTACAGTTCGATGTCCCCGTAGCCTTGTGCAGCCTGGTAGACGAAAGAAGGCACGGATTGAGTCAAGACACAATGACAAGGTGAAACTTAAATACAGCCGGTGCAAACAACTTGGCCATAATAAAAGGACATGTAGAATGCCGCCAGCCCCAAGGTCTTGAGTTAATTGGTTTATGTATTGCAGAGTATTATTACTGATGGAAGTGTTTATTTTGTAAGGAGGATAACTGAATGTATAGTATTCTTAAAAAAACTAGTTGTTAATGTTGTGACTTATAGAAGTATTTCAATATTATGATACATTTTACCTTGTGTCCTATCAATAAAAGCAGAATATATCAGAATTGAAGTCGTATGATTTGTAAACCCAAAATAATGTTATTTCAGGAACTTGAAGTCCTGAAGTCCTATGTTTTCTGAATATCTGTTGTTTAACCCGATTTGATTTTTTCTTTGTTGAATCATTGTTGTGTGCCAACTGATACTGTATCAACACAGTTTTAGATAATCATTAGGACTATGTTTGGAGACGAAAAATAGCATATTATAGCTAAAATACCAATAATTAGGTAAAGTCTGACTACTGATAATGAGGTTTGGAAAATCCAAATATGCTAGGTCCATCATACAAACCTCCTGATGTGTCAAATTCTGATAATATGAGGTCTTCATGTGAATGGAATTAAATAGTGATATGCAATGTGTATTTAGGCACTCTCCTCCTTGTTTATCTTTTAAAAATGTGGTCACAACATGTTCATTTATTTAAAAGATTGGGGTATAAATATTTAATCATACTGTAAATAATTTGTTTGCAACTAGAGGCGTGGACCCCCAGCTTGGGCCTGAAATAAATAAATTCTGAAATAATATCATTTCAGGCCCATTGTGGGTCTGAATTACTAGGATTTCAAGCCCACGCTGGGCCTGAAATAATGTCATTTCAGGCCCACCGTGGGCCTGAAATCAAAATAGGTCCCTAAAAAATTACTGATATTATCGACAATAATTACAGATTAAAGATTAGAGATTACACAAAATTAAGGATCGAAAGAAATGCTCCATTGATTTCAATATCAATTACATATATTACACTTACATATATGGATTGTAGAAAAAAAAAATTACAGATTTTGCTTTCAGAACTTGTCTCTCATTATTTTGCTTCAAGGATGGTAGCAACAAACCTCCTGCTGTGCCAAATTCTCAAAATATGAGGTAATGATGTGGATGAAATTTAATTTTGGTATGCAATGCTTATGTAGGTACTCTCCTTTTTGTTTAATATTAAAAATAATTTCACAGCATGTATATTTATATAAAATATTTAATCAATCTAATATTGATTAATTTGAAAATTTAAATGAGATTATTGTGTCAGGCCCTGCGTGGGCCTGAACATATCTCATTTCAGGCCCACGCAGGGCCTGAAATGGAGTTACTTCAGGCCCAGAGTGGGCCTGAAATGAGATTATTTCAGGCCCACGCTGGGCCTGAAATGATATTATTTCAGGCCCAGCTTGGGCCTGAAACATTCTAATTTCAGGCCCACTCTGGGCCTGAAATAATTCCATTTCAGGCCCAAGCAATATCTTTCAGGCCCTGCGTGGGCCTGAAATATTCTCATTTCAGGCCCACGCTGGGCCTGAATAATCTCATTTCAGGCCCAACGTGGGCTGTGATTTAAAATTAGGGTAGTGTACCAGTAAGGTTCAATATTACTTATAGTATGGACAAGAGGACAGATTATATATGAGACAAAAATAATGATCCGAAGCAAAGTTGCATTGATTTTAACAGGAGTACATGGATGGTATAATTACAAATATACAATGTTTGTGATCACAATAACATATGCATTGTATCCACAAAAAAACTATTTACAGATTTAGCTTCCACCACTTGTCTCTCATTATTTTATAGTCCACCTCAAATCGATAATTTTTCATTTGCTTTTGTGTAAAATGTGTAGATATTTGAAAAACTAAACTTTCTGCATACCGCATCATGAAAAATGCACAATCCAACCTGAAAAACCAATATTGACATTGTTGTCATATTATGAATCCAACCATGAAATGCATTGTTAATTTTGACAAAAATAAAGATACTCTTACGATCTGGTTTGGGTGGGTCCTTGTACAACAATTTTATTAAACTCTGTCCCACCTATGTTAGGCAATCCCTTATTCTATGTCTTGTAATAAGACCAGCTCAAATTTTTGAAAAACGCCACCTAGACAGAAATGACATTAGTAATAATTATATTGGTATGAAACTTGTTTTTGAGGTATATCTATTAATTAGAAAACTTACAATTTTTTCAAATTGGGCAGTGTACCCTTCTGTGGGGCCGAGAGAATTATAATGGTGGATATTACCTTCCATGAGATCAATAACCATTAGATGTCAATGATCATCTACATTATTTAGAGGACAGATGATATATCTAATTGGCTTATCCGTATCAGTAGCAATAGTTTGTTCAAAAGCCTGAGCGTGCATTGCCTCAAAAAGTTCCTATGGTTATTAAAAAGGAAGTGTCAATGGTGTAAATCATAGAAAAAAAACAACAAAACAAGTAGCTATTTGACTTACATCAAACCTCACCCCACATAATATGGATGGGTGGTATGGTGAGTTACAAGCTTTTGCTTCATTTCCAAGAATAGTCCAGTATGTATTGATGCAATCCCCGGTGGTGTAGTCATTCCAATCAAATATTGTCAAAAAAGATATCCTATCTAATGTAAAGGTCCCATTGGACCATACTGGATTCAACTCATACTTACATGCAAATAAGATAAGCAACTTAATGAAAATCGGAATGATTAAATTTTATTAATGAATGTCAATAATCATCAATGTTTTACAATATTTTTCCAAACGCAATAACAACTAACTCACTTTAATTTACTAAGCTTTAATAATGTTTCAGCAATCTCTGCATCTTTATTCTTCTTAAAAAATGCCTTCGAATTCTTCATGATTTTGCTTTTGACCTTTTGAAATTCTTTAGCTTTAGCTGTGTGATGATCAGATATTTTTGTTTGGGTGGAGGTCTCAGATTTTGTTGTTTGCGTAGTAGTATATGAGATTGATGGGGCAGGAGCCTCCTCCTCTTCATCATCATCTTCATCTTCGTCGTCATCCTCATCCTCACCCTGAACAACTTGTTTGCCCTTGCCTTTGGCCTGGTAGTCTTCTCTGACCTGACTTATTTTCCTTTTTTTGCCAAGTGGCTCACCTTCAGCTGACCCTTTGCTTTGCAATTCTTCAAACAACTTCTTTATTTTTTGGTTACACTGAACTATGATACTCTCTCTTACAGCTAGCTTTTTATCATTTTGCTCCTCTTATACTTTAAGCTGCGAATATAATTTACTAATCAATTTATCCTTCTCAAAAATCATGTCATTTCTTACTTTCAGTTGGGACTCCTTCTCTGCAATTATTGTTTCTTTCTGATCAATCATTTGATCCTTGGCACTGATGGCTGTTGCCGTCTCACTTGTGGCTTCCTCCAAACTTTTAAGTGCTATATTTAATTGTTGCTGTAAGCTCTCAATTTCTTCTTGTTTTTGTATACATATATCGCAGGCTTCTGTTTGTAAGGCCTGTTGCCTTCCTTGTGCTGCCTGGCTTCCTTCTGGTGCCTGCTGTAAAACCTCACATTCTACCTCAAGTGGTTGAGTTGGAGGAGAGTAGTCAGGTACCAAATAATGCTCTATATCAAATGGACTTAAATCAATCCTAATTAAATCTGTGGTCACACGGTCTATCATCCTCTTGATACTCTCAACGTGGGCTTTAGGCCAAGTCCAGCGAAGTATTCTTGGCAATTTATGTGGATGTTCAGGAGCAGCAATACTAATAAGTTCAGTCATCCAAACCTGCAATATCATTATAATCAGTAAATAATATCCATCATCAAATTATTTCAGCAGATATGTGTACTTTAACTTACAGCCAAAATATTTGGAAATCCCTTGAGCAAGGGAGCCTTGGCCGGTTGGGTTGAATCACCTACATGTCGTCTATGCCTCAATGTCACCTCCTTTCCAATGGCTCCCAACTGAGGAGCCATGAAATTGTACACGGCATTGCACCAATTATAGTTTCGTAGATTGCCAAAATCATCTACGCAATCAATAAGTGACAGGGCAGGAATGGCAAGTATGCTACTAGTACCACAAAATAGCACTGTACTAAAAAAATAGAGTATATACAACTGACAGTACAGCTTGTCATTGGATGTAGACTTTATTAGCAGTTTCTCCAAATGGCGTGCAGAACAACTGGAATCTTCAAAAAAACTCCTTGTACAGTGGGCTGGAGGCCTGATTCAAATCAAGTTGGACTATGTCTCCATGGTCAGGTAGCCCTAGAATAAGTGATATATCAAGCTTTGTGAAATTGAGTTTTTTCCCATGGAATACAAAGCTCTATTCTTCTTCATCCCAATTATCAAACATGTTCTGCACTTGGGGTCTTACACAAGAACTAGTAGAAAGCTCGAGGACCCAAGAAAAGGGTGTGTCTCGAAGCAACTGTTCTTGTGGTGGTGTGGGTGGAACTGAATCAATAAAGTTTTTGAAATGGCATAGGCTACTTTTCCAGTTCATTCTTTTACTTCGACCTCTGTTGGCAAAACTTGAATACTGGGTAGGCAATTTGATTTTTTGTTTTGGCTGCTGATTTTTCTCATGAGTTGTCCCAGGGAGTTGCTGTTTCTTAGACTTTGTGGGAGCAGCTTTCTTTGAAGCTGATCTTTTTTTACCCATACCGAACTTTGCAACCATCAAACATAAAAATTAAATGACGCAAACAAAAATGACACTTAGAATTTGTTATAAAAGGACCTCCTCAGATTCAGTCTTTTACTGAAAAGTATCGCTAACCCTAGGTGAAAGCAAGAACTAAAATGACAAAATACAAATTAGGGTACATACAATGCGACTTGTTGGATGACGTCGATTTTCGCCCTCAACTACTCGAATCAAGTCAAGCAGGCTACCTTGAAATCGCAACAAAACGGGAGCTAGAAGACGATTGCTTCGCACTAGGCTCCCAGGGACGCAATAAAGCAGAGTGACTGCTGGGCCTGATCTAAAACGATTTCAGGCCCTAGGCCGCCCTTTTTATATGTATTATAAATATAATTTAGTTTATATCTATTTTTATTTATAAAAATAAAAATAATTTTTTATATTTGATATACATGCTTGAGATGTATCATGTGCATTTTATTGATTATGTATTTATATTTACTTTTCAAAACTCTACAATTTACATATATGTATTTTAATTTATTATGTATTTAATTTTATTGTACAACGCTGGGCCTGAAATAATTTTATTTCAGGCCCACGGTGGGCCTGAAATAAAATTACTTCAGCCCCAACGTGGGCCTGAAATAAGAGTTATTCAGGCCCACGCTGGGCCTGAAATAAATTTTTCAGGCCCACCTCAAATTAATATTTTTAGTATTTTAGGTGTCCATAACCTCAAATTAATATTTTAGTATTTTAGGTGTCGATAAACTAAAATTTATATTTTTTCCAACGCTATAGGTGTAGTTTAGTTCCATCAGTGGGTTTTGCTCAAAACCCACTAATGGACCTCCCATATCTGGATTTCTAAAAAACCATTATCAGTAGTTAGGGTTGAGGTTCTAGAAAGTATTTTAGGTGTCCGAAACATCAAATTTATATTTTTTCCAAAGCTATAGGTGTAGTTTAGTTCCATCAGTGGGTTTTGAGCAAAACCCGCTAATGGACATCCCATATCTGGATTTCTGAAAAATCATTATCAGTAGTTAGGGTTGAGGTTCTAGAAAGTATTTTAGGTGTCCGAAACATCAAATTTATAATTTTTCCAAACATATAGGTGTAGTTTAGTTCCATCAGTGAGTTTTGAGCAAAACCCACTAATGGACCTCTCATATCTGGATTTCTGAAAAACCATTATCAGTAGTTAGGGTTGAGGTTGGAGAAAGAATTTTAGGTGTCCGAAACCTCAAATTATAATTATATCCAAAGCTATAGGTGTAGTTTAGTTCCATCAGTGGGTTTTGAGCAAAACCCACTGACATCCCATATCTGGATTTCTGAAAAACCATTATCAGTAGTTAGGGTTGAGGTTCTAGAAAGTATTTTAGGTGTCCGAAACATCAAATTTATAATTTTTCCAAACCTATAGTTGTAGTTTAGTTCCATCAGTGGGTTTTGAGCAAAACACACTGATGGACCTCCCATATCTGGATTTCTGAAAAATCATTATCAGTAGTTAGGGTTGAGGTTGGAGAAAGTATTTTAGGTGTCCGAAACGTCAAATTATAATTATTTCCAAAGCTATAGGTGTAGTTTAGTTCAATCAGTGGGTTTTGAGCAAAACCCACTGATGGACATTCCATATCTGGATTTCTGAAAAACCATTATCAGTAGTTAGGGTTGAGGTTCTAGAATGTATTTTAGGTGTCCGAAACATCAAATTATAATTTTTTCCAAACCTATAGTGTAGTTTAATTCCATCAGTGGGTTTTGAGCAAAACCCACTGATGGACCTCCCATATCTGGATTTCTGAAAAACCATTATCAGTAGTTAGGGTTGAGGTTGGAGAAAGTATTTTAGGTGTCCGAAACGTCAAATTATAATTATTTCCAAAGCTATAGGTGTAGTTTAGTTCCATCAGTGGGTTTTGAGCAAAACCCACTGATGGATATTCCATATCTGGATTTCTGAAAAACCATTATCAGTAGTTACGGTTGAGGTTCTAGAAAGTATATTAGGTGTCCGAAACATCAAATTATAATTTTTTCCAAACCTATAGGTGTAGTTTATTTCCATCAGTGGGTTTTGAGCAAAACCCACTGATGGACCTCCCATATCTGGATTTCTGAAAAACCATTATCAGTAGTTAGGGTTGAGGTTGGAGAAAGTATTTTAGGTGTCGAAAACCTCAAATTATAATTATTTCCAAAGCTATAGGTGTAGTTTAGTTCCATCAGTGGGTTTTAAGCAAAACCCACTGATGGACATCCCATATCTGGATTTCTGAAAAACCATTATCAGTAGTTAGGGTTGAGGTTCTAGAAAGTATTTTAGGTGTCCGAAACATCAAATTATAATTTTTTTCCAAACCTATAGGTGTAGTTTAATTCCATCAGTGGGTTTTGAGCAAAACCCACTGATGGACCTCCCATATCTGGATTTCTGAAAAACCATTATCAGTAATTAGGGTTGAGGTTGGAGAAAGTATTTTAGGTGTCGGAAACCTCAAATTATAATTATTTCCAAAGCTATAGGTGTAGTTTAGTTTCATCAGTGGGTTTTGAGCAAAACCCACTGATGGACATCCCATATCTGAATTTCTGAAAAACCATTATCAGTAGTTAGGGTTGAGGTTCTAGAAAGTATTTTAGGTGTCCGAAACATCAAATTATAATTTTTTCCAAACCTATAGGTGTAGTTTAGTTCCATTAGTGGGTTTTGAGCAAAACCCACTGATGGACCTCCAATATCTGGATTTCTGAAAAACCATTATCAGTAGTTAGGGTTGAGGTTCTAGAAAGTATTTTAGGTGTCCGAAACATCAAATTTATAATTTTTCCAAACCTATAGGTGTAGTTTAGTTCCATCAGTGGGTTTTGAGCAAAACCCACTGATGGACCTCCCATATCTGGATTTCTGAAAAACCATTATCAGTAGTTAGGGTTGAGGTTGGAGAAAGTATTTTAGGTGTCCGAAACGTCAAATTATAATTATTTCCAAAACTATAGGTGTAGTTTAGTTCAATCAGTGGGTTTTGAGCAAAACCCACTGATGGACATTCCATATCTGGATTTCTGAAAAACCATTATCAGTAGTTAGGGTTGAGGTTCTAGAATGTATTTTAGGTGTCCGAAACATCAAATTATAATTTTTTCCAAACCTATAGATGTAGTTTAATTCCATCAGTGGGTTTTGAGCAAAACCCACTGATGGACATCCCATATCTGGATTTCTGAAAAACCATTATCAGTAGTTAGGGTTGAGGTTCTAGAAAGTATTTTAGGTGCCCGAACCATCAAATTATAATTTTTTCCAAACCTATAGGTGTAGTTTAGTTCCATCAGTGGGTTTTGAGCAAAACCCACTGATGGACCTTCCATATCTTGATTTCTGAAAAATCATTATCAGTAGTTAGGGTTGAGGTTCTAGAAAGTATTTTAGGTGTCAGAAACCTCAAATTATAATTATTTCCAAAGCTATAGGTCTAGTTTAGTTCCATCAGTGGGTTTTGAGCAAAACCCACTGATGGACATTCCATATCTGGATTTCTGAAAAGCCATTATCAACAGTTAGGGATGAGGTTGGAGAAAGTATTTTAGGTGTCGTAAATCTCAAATTATAATTTTGTTAAAAGCTATAGGTCAAGTTTATTTCCATTAGTGGGTTTTGCTGAAAACCCACTGATGGACCTCCCATATCTGGATTTCTACAAAACCATTATCAGTAGTTAGGGTTGAGGTTGGAGAAAGTATTTTAGGATTTAGGGATAAAATATGTAATTGAACTTGGGGGATGAAGTCAAAATATTATATGGTTAAGGGTGGTCCTGAAATAATTTTTAATTCAGGCCCACGGTGGGCCTGAATTGTCTTCATTCAGGCCCACCCTGGGCCTGAAATAAATGTATTTCAGGCCCAATATGGGCCTGAAATATCTTTATTTCAGGCCCACCTTGGTCCTGGAATAAAGTTATTTCAGGCCCAACGTGAGCCTGAAATTATAATTTGAGGTTTGTAACACCTAAATTCCACTGATGGACCCTTTGATGAGGTTGGAGAAAATATTTTAGGTGTCCTAAACCTCAAATTATAATTTTGTCCAAAGCTATAGGTGTAGTTTAGTTCCATCAGTGGGTTTTGAGCAAAACCCACTGATGGACCTCCCATATCTGGATTTCTGAAAAACCATTATCAGTAGTTAGGGTTGAGGTTGGAGAAAGTATTTTAGGTGTCCGAAACATCAAATTATAATTTTTTCCAAAGCTATTGGTGTAGTTTAGTTCCATCAGTGGGTTTTGAGCAAAACCCACTGATGGACCTCCCATATCTGGATTTCTGAAAAACTATTATCGGTAGTTAGGGTTGAGGTTTGAGAAAGTATTTTAGGTCTCCGAAACATCAAATTATAATTTTTTCCAAAGTTATACGTCTAGTTTAGTTCCATCAGTGGGGTTTTCTCAAAACCCACTGATGGACCTCCCATATCTGATTTATATAATATATATTGTTGATTAGATTATATAATGATTTTTAGAATAATATTCTATATCTACCTACAAGATGTGACAGAATAGATCATTTGGCACACAACAGTGCAGCAACTGGCACACAACAGTGCATTATCAGTTATTATATCTGACCGTATCACTTGGCACACAACAGTGCAGCAACTGGGTTTGAATAAACATCACCCAATTGTTTTGTTTTTGTTGACAATATATTATATAAAATAACAAACATCTACATAATCATAACAACATCCACATAATGAGATTTTTCCATACAAATGGAGGTCAATCGAGGGCCTAAAATGAACTAACTTCAGGCCCTCGGTAGGCCTGAAATGATTTTATTTCAGGCCTACCGAGGGCCTGAAGTCATTTTCACTTCAGTCTCTCAGTATGTCTAAAATGAAATGATTAAACTTTATCAAAAACTAATCAAATCTAGGGCCATCTATATTACTGTCGTATCTTACTATAGATACTATGGATATTGTCTACAATTCATAACTAAAACTATTACCTGAGAATTTAAAACCTTGCGAGGTTGAATCCCAACTTTCAAATATATTAACCAAAATTCCACGGATATGCTGCAATTCTTGTATGTCCAGGAAAAAACTGAAAGGCGACCCTTTGATCTTCGCAATATGTCGATTATTTAAAATGTCAAATTCTTCAAAAAATTGTTTAAAATAGCCTAAAACACTGCACCAACGTAATTTTTGTCCAATGTCATCTGAATCCTACAGTTTAAATACAGTACAAATTTATTCAGCAAAATAATTTTATACATGTTGACAAACTATGCTGGTTTGACCTAAGCATATCGCTAACATACCTTGGTGGATAATGCCAAGGAAGAAGACGTTGAACCACCCACAGACCTTTTTCCTGACATTATCAAATAAATCAAACGTGCAGAAACCCTAACCCCTTGGTGTATTATGCCGATCAGTCTCGACTTCAACGTTAACACTATAACCCACCTCAGGATCACACAGAAACGCTTTCGAGCAATGCCTAGGTTTTGGTTGTCCGCAGGGATTCGGGGGATGAGCTTGCGACTATATCACAGCTAGGGCACGTAGGACTGCAAGAAGGCGAGTTCTTGCGCTGAGAGAGGTTGAGAGTGAGCTTTTATCCGAAATGAAGGACTTCCATTTACGTTGTTGCGCTGAGAGAGAACGGAGGAAATTTCCACTGCTACCCATCCGAACCACAAATTAATATTTTATTGATAAAGTGGTTCGGTTGTCTCGAAAATATGTTTGATAAAGCCATTCTTTGGCGGGAGGGGTATTTCCGTAACTTCACTATATGGGATGCGCCCTTTGGTATAATTGAAACTATGGTACTCCTTTCGGTAATTACGAATAGTTGGATACGCCCTTTGGTAAATTACCGTAGAAAGTTCCCATGAAAAGGTCAAACATCAATGGAATACATGGTAGTTAAAGTTTAGAGAAGAATCAATCTGATCGAACAACCAAGGGGTCCTACTCCCCCACTGTGCTACTTCTGGGATTTTGTTCCCCTACACACTCCAATCAGATATCGTTAATCGGACAACCAAGGGCCTTGCTCCCCGCTCGACTACTTCTGGATCTCTTCTCCCCTATATACTTTGATCGGATACCACCGATTAGGGGTCTTGCTTCCCTCTTGATTACTTTTGATGCTCTGCTTCCCTATCGTCGTTCGAATAGCCTAGGAGCTCTGATCAACTCATGGGCCTAGTGGCTCATCTCCCTATTTGACTATCAGTGGGGCCCTGCCCCCTACCAGACTCTCAACTTATCATCGAATAGCCTAGGAGCTCTGGTCAACTCATGGGCCTAGTGGCTCATCTCCCTATTTGACTATCAGTGGAGCCCTGCCCCTACCAGACTCTCAACTTATCATCCTATTGACTGGCCAAACTCCCAAAGGTCCCCTAGGTCCTCTAGTCTCAAAGCTCGTTCTATCTAGAGCTATCAAACGAGTCAATTCGTGACGGGGTCAATTGGCGGGCCGGCCATTTAGCGGGGCGGGTCAACCCATCATCTAGACGGGTTAGAAAATCCCCAACCCAACCCAATCCAAGGCGGGCCGTGGGTTAGGCGGGCCAACCCACGGACCCATCAAAATATTTTTTAAAAATTAAAAAATCATATATTTAGATTTCATCAATCAAATATATTAAGAAATATATTTTTTTTAATATAAATAGATACAAACGAGTACTCATATGATGAAAAATATTATTTTTTATTTTAAAATAAAAACAAAAAAGATAATAAATTATCATAAAACTTAACTAACATGTGATTCTCAACCTGCGGGTCAACCCAAGCCCGTCGCAGGCCGACCCGTGCGGGTCACGGGCCTAGGCGGGTTGGCCCGCGGCGAGCTTGGATTACTTAAATTCTAGCTCAACCCGTTTCAATTGATTGGTAAGACGGGTCAATCTAACGGGTCCAACTCAAATTGATACCTTAATTCTATTATTAATACTTCACGTGGGTTTTTCAAAAGATTAGTAAAATCGTATCTTCTGACAAATTACGAGATACACTCTCATGTCTAAGTTGGGACTGTTTGATATAGGAATAGCATGGAGTTAAGACATAGTGTTTAAACAATGATGTGATATTTCATGAAAGTGGAGCTTGCACTGATATTATGAAAGGAGGCCCTTCTCCATTGGTGCATATATGCAGGCGAAAAATCTTAGACATTCCACTTAATCAAGTTTTACGTTCCCTCCATCATGTTGACTTGATCGTCAAGTACCCGTGTCAGGGGCCCCATTGACTCATTTACTGACTGTTATTTCCTTCTCTCTCTCGTGGTCTCCCAAAACTCCTCTCCGTTTCTAGATCGATGTCTTCTTCTGTCAATATCGACGGCATGTCACCGGCGGTCCCTCTCCATCAATTTCAAACACGATCAGCTATAGTTACAACATTTTGCAACAACCAAGGATAATATATATATATATATATATATATATATATATATATATATATATATATATATATATATATATATATATATATATATATATATATATATATATATATAATGTTTAAATATCTTGATTAAAATGCAAAATTAAGATACGAACGTAACTAATGAGATAGAAATATTAGTGAGTAGTAGTATGATTAGGTCATATTAATACAGAAGTAGTGCTTTTGCACCATGCATCTTCTTCCTCATTCTCATCATCAGCTAGCTTCTTCATGGATGCTGCCTGCTCCTCTCATCTTCTCCGAGCCATTCCTTCTCTGTCGCCTCAACTTGGCACAGTGACGAATGCTCAATGCCCTTGGCTCTCCTTCTCGTCGAACCTTCACTCCTCGAATCATCTATAAATAATCCACAAGATCGTTAATAGGTCATGCTTCTAATTCTAATTGGAACAGAACTTTCGCACGAGATGCGGCTTACATATTTGCAGCACTTGGCATCGGAGTAGATCACGATGAAGTCGCCTTCTTGCAAACCGTTCGACCTCACAAAATCTCCTGTGTTTTCCAAGAGATACATTCTGCTCTTGTTGTTTGGCCAGAATCTGTGGATTGAAGACAAAACAATCAACTAAAAAGCAACTTTAACATCACTAGAAGTCTAGAAATGAATCAAGAGCTAGCATTGAATACTATGTCACCTGTATCGCATGTTCCAGACCTGAGATGTGCCGATATCCTCCATGGGAATGGAGATTCCGTCCCTGGCGTCTAGCTCCGGCAGGAGTGTCTCTGCCTCCTTCTGTTAAACAATATATATATTTATATATAATAAGAATAATGATCCCGGCATTATCTACGGGTAGGTGTATAAGGTCGGGCTCACCAGCCAGCCTACCGCCAGGAAGGGTTAACTGACAGATCAGCAGCAGAGTCCCCGGGTAAATTCTCAAGTCTAGGGGCCTCTCGGAGGGCGGAGGCGAATTGGCCACCGGTCATCCTGCCAGGTGGATGCTTAGCCGCCCACACTCCCAGACCCCTCCCCGACCCAAAACTAGGTCAGACACCGCGGTTGGGTATGTGATGATTCACGCTTCCGAGTCATCACATAGACTTGATACTTGACAGAATCAGACAGACATCTTTTGGTAAACCCCCGACTCAAGGCGTACCCTGCGCTCCCATTTTACCAGTTGGACGCGTGGCTACCCACGCTCACTGGCCATCACCCGACCTGGTCCCCATCACGCGGGCATGCCAGTCAGCGCCCGGGGTACGGGCTATCTCGCCCCTATACCCTCTATGTCATTATATTCAGGGTACGACCATGCTAACGGGGTACCTCACATCTTATTCCCTTTTGATATTTCTAAGCGGTCAGTCCGCGCATCCAGTACTCTCGTACTGTGCATCCAATACCCTTGTGCTGCTCGAGCACTCCGCGCCATCCCGCGCCACTCCTAAGTGCTCTCTACGAGCTAACAGCTATCATACTCCTGTCTCGTCAATACGGGCAAGGGTTGTTAGCTCCCCCGGTTATATAAGCTTTGCACTCCCCTACCGCAGGTACGCGCGCGCAGGTGCTTGGACCCCTCGACTCATTTCAATTCAGTTCCCACTACTTTGCCTGTGGATACTGACTTGACCGTTAGAGTGCCTGACCGGGGAAATCCCCCGGCGGGTTTGCTAACGGTCGCTGTCTTACAGTGTCACACCAAAGCGTGGTCAGCTCTCTGCCACCTCGACGGTTCGTGCCACACGGGAGGGCGTTGGCCCACGATTCCACGAAATCGCCACCTCGTTTTGCGACAGGATCAAATAATAACAGTGGATCGACCAAATTTATAAATAGTTTGCAATTAGAAGTTATTACACTGATCACCTTAGGTAGTACGATGCGTCCCAGGCTGCCCACGTCGCTCTGCTTCAACACCTTCTGCAACAGAAACTTCAAGTTCTTCTCGCACTCCCGTCCCTGTAAATTCCACCAAATTAAATCTAATTAATTCTGATGAATTACTAGTTCTTAGTTTAATTTCAAGACAATCTCAATCAGATTATGGATAAATTAGATAACCTGACTTTGATCGTCAGGAGAATACTGATCGGACGATCTCTGCTGCACTAGAGCTGCCGGGGGCGGTTGCATGGCTGCAGAAACTGGCGGCGAGCAAGGCCACCAGTTTCTGCCGCGACCGCCACCGCTGACCAGCTGCATCTGGTTGTTATGGTGATTCCGGTGGGCGAAGCGACGCTGCCGGGCCATCCTCTTCTTCCTTGCTTCCTTAGTGGCCGACGCCACGCCGGCGCCGCCTAGCCTCTGGCCGGTGACAGGGTGGTACATCGGATGGAAATTGTTCATAAATCCGCCAGAGTACTGTGGAGGTACCATGGAAGGGAACGACGGAAACTGAGGCGGCAGTGCCGGCCATGGACCAGCGGCCGCGACGTCGACGAAGTCCGTGGCCGGCGAAAACGGCTGGCTATTCATCAGCACGCTGCTGGCGGGAGCTGGGGAGCAATGGCGACATCCAAAAGGACCAGCTGCCAATGTACCTGGACACATCGTCTCAACACCGCCGTCGCTGACGGAGGCGAACAAGGCCTGCGGCGGACTGGCGGCTCCCGGAATCCATGAGGTGCCGCCATAAGTGCCAGCATATTCGAGGTGGTTAGGGTTAGGATTAGGAAGAACGGGGCGGCTGCGATACAGGTGGTGGTTCTGCACCCAGGTCAGTATGAGGCGGAGCAGCTTGGTGCGGCCCTGCTCGGTCCGGCCGAACCGCCGGGCGGCGCACTCAATGGTGGCGCGCTTGAGCTTGATGCTGCGGAGGTCTTCTGGTGAGATGGCATCCCTGTTGTTCTTCAACCAGTCCAAGAAGATCCTCGCCGGCTCCTGCTCCGAGATATTACTACAACTCCCCTGCTCTTGCTGTTCCGGTAGCAATCCTACTTCATGCATCGGCTTGGTCTCGTCGGATCGGAGAAGAGAGGAGGGGTCGTCCACGTCGATGGAGAGGCCAAACAGCTCGATGTCATCGTCATCGAGGGCGATATCGAGCGGCCCAACGTCGATGGGGAACTCATCCCCGCCGGTGGCGGATTGCTCGTGTTCTACTTCTACCATTGAGGATGACGTCGCTGCGCCGCCGACTCCATCGGCGAACTGCAAGAAGGTCCACGAGGAAGCGGAGGAAGAGGACGATGAGGCGGCCGGCGCATGCAGAGTAGTGGAACCGGCGGCGGAGGAAGGCGAAGGGGAGGAGATGCAGGGGAAGTCAGGGAAGTCGGGGAAGGCGCCCTCGGAGAAGATGAGATCATCGCCGTCGATGTCGAGCAAAAGCACGTCTGGGTTGTTCAATAATGCTTGATCCTGACCTGCTGCATGCGCCATGGTTGGTACATTTCCCTCCTCCATCCCGAGAACAGCTCTCTTGATTAGAGAACGCAACAAGATCAAGAAAAGAGACGAACTGATTCAGCGACAAAAAAAATAAAAATAAAACCCTCCTCAGCGTTCTCGTTAATCCGTCGCAAGAGCAACACGAAAGAAATAAATAATAATAACTAAAAAGGTAAAAAAAAATTAAGAAAAGAGATTTTTTACACAAGATGTACAAATTTACATCTCATCAGCTTCATAACTCGAATTCAAAATTATTAGTGATAATCTATCATCTCTAACAATCTCAGTTATGTCCGTAGGAGCAGAGACAAAGTGATTCAGATGAAATAAAGAGAGAAGTGACCTGTTCCCTAGAACTCATGGAGAGAAGTGACCTTTTCCCTAGAATTCTATCTCATAGGATGGACTGATGATTAATATGCAAATATTGTCATAAAAAGATTTAAGATCAAATTTTGATAAAATTAATGTCAATTTTACTTATGCGTTAATCATAATATCTAAATTAATAATTTTATGATTTATTTTTTTCGTATTATACGAGACGGATTAACGACGCTGCCGCCAACCAATCGTTCTAGCCACCTAAAGCTCATAGATGACTAAGGAGACTAATTGCTATTCAGGAATCCGCAGTTCAATATTTGATTATGACATATTTATAAGAATTTTTTCTTTATATAGGATGCGAACTCTGAAATGTTAGGGGGTGTTTGGTTTGTATTTTTCAGTCTGTTTTCCATTTTCATTTTTTGTAGAAAATGTGATTTTCTGGAAAACATGTTTGGTTTGTATTTTCCAGCTTTGTTTTCCAGAAAATAACATAGCATTTTCTGGAAAACTGGAGAATGAAAAAAAATTATTTTTCAGAAAATTAGAAAATATGATTTTCTGGAGAATGAAAATGGAAAATAAAATAAATCAAACGCCCTCTTAAATTTTTAGACTGTTTACTATGAGCATTTTTTGATTTATTTTGAGATGATCGATTAAAAATTTTTATGAAGCTGGACCCATTTATGTTCCTTAATCATAAAACACATAGATGACCGCCAGGTCTGAAAACAGAGCTCCGGAATGTGCGCCATCGACAAACGTCGAGGGGTCAATGGCAGCCTCGCGCGGCCGCATCGATCCGCTGCGCCGTCCGGACGCCAGACGCCGTCATCGCCCACGGCGAGAAAGACGACGCGTGGCGAAACGCCGACGACGGCGCGACTGCTGGCGCTGGCAGGCGCGCGACGCGTAGATGGCCGTCATGGAGTGGCCGTTCGGGCTCAGTCCCCGCGGCGGCCTGCGAGAGGGCGCGGTCACCTTCCGACACGTGGGATCGCAGCGCGCGCCCTCTCGTCGGCGTAGACTTGGCGGTCTCCGGCCGTTCCAGTGCATGCAAGGCGATAACCATTATTTCGCATGGAAGACAATTGCAGCATTAATTATCCTGTCCCGCCGTTTTCGGATCTTCGAACGGCGAAGGGGTTGGTGACGGCAGCAGCGATCCTAGAACCCTAAATCCCCGATAATTTTTCAAAATTATCAAATAACGTTGGATAGTTTAAAAATATCAAATTAGGTATTCATTTCCTGTTTTACCTTAATCAGGACAAGTAGAAAAATAAGTCGAATTGATTTCTAATATGAAAATTAATTGATTGATTTTTTTTACTAGTCATTTTTTTTATTTTGTATTAAAACTTTAAAATTCTGAAAAAAAATTAATTGACTAGTCGATTTTACAATCAGTCTGACTGATTTACATTTTATATAGTTGATGTGTTATATAAAATTGATTTTGGATAAAATTAATGATGAATCAAATTATCTTAAATTAATATAAAATTAACTTCTATGAGTTCAGATAGTTCTCCTAATTATATTTATGTTATCAGATCATTCAAAACCAATTGATAGACTAAACAATCTCAAATTTACATTAAACTAGCCTCTACGTGACATTTAATTATTCTGAGTATATTCACGCTCTTGAATATTAATTTGACCCAATATATTAAGTGTAGTGATTTTTTTAACTTGAATGTGTTCGAAAAATTTAATTCATTTTCAAAATAGCACTGTTCTAAATATACTAGGTCAAATTGACATTTGAGGGCATAGATATAATTAGAAAAATTAGACGAACACATATAAACTAGTTTAATATCAATTCGAGATTGTTTGGTCTATCAACCGATTTTACCTAAAATTGACTAATGGACCAAGTCACAAGCTCCTTTTGTCCACTTGGCAGTCTCCAACCTTTCCATTATTTCGCATTGAAGACCATTGCAGCTTTAATTATCCCGTCCCGCCATTTTTGGTTCTTCAAATGTGACGGCAGTGCGATCCTAAACCCTAAATGTTGGAAGTGTACATTGAATATACACGTTGAGGAAGAATGAGTATCAGTTATCCATTCTCTTCCTCTCCCTCTTCCATCCATTATGTGCAATTAGAGCACACATTATGGAGGAAGGTGAAAAAATTAGGCTGCGTTTGGTAGGCTTGATTTTCATTTTCATTTTCTGCAGAAAATATGATTTTCTAGAAAACATGTTTGGTTTGTATTTTTTAGACTTGTTTTCCTGAAAAAGATATAGTGTTATCTGGAAAACTAGAGAAAATAAAGTCATTCTCTAGAAAATGAGAAAATACAGTGTTCCGGAAGTGAACCACGTGAATGATGAATCACGAAAGCGTATCCCAGGATGACATCCATGAGAGGAGGACGCCGGTGCTTGCGAAGTTAACACGAGTGTAAGGGGGATACACTGGAAGGAGTTTCGGTAGAGCCTTCTCCGACGCTCAAGTTAGAAATCTCTATAGTAAGGAGGAAACAAGAAAAAATATTAGAGTTTAATTTTTACTGTGTCCGAGAACCTTCACTTGGGTGTTGAAACACCTTATATACTCAATGTCTCTCCTCCCCCACGTCTCCACCTCCCCGTCACGTTTAATGGTCATTGGCTATCTAACAGTTGTTCTCCTCTACGGCTGGTAACGATCACAACGACTATTAAATCCATCATCACCATGCATTACAGGCAATAACTACCTGTCGGATTTTCTGTTCTGGAAAAAGGGAGGGGAGGGGAGGTGCCTGGAGCTTTCCCCAAATGTTCTCTTCTCCTCCAGCTGTTCTGTGGGCTTCACTCTCCCAAGATAGTCTCGGGACTTGACCTCTCGACCTAGTCTCGGGTCCTCCTCTATTCTCCCGAGATGGTCTCAGGACACGACCTCCCGACCTGGTCTGCGGTCCTCCTCTATATATTCTCCAGAGATGGTCTCGGCACTCGACCTCCCGACCTGATCTCGGGTCTCTAGCCTGGTCAGCACTACCACGTAGCTTTCCCATACCATGTGTTCTCCCAGATTACTCATCCCTATCACAAGTCCCGCCCTTCAAGTCTAATCAAAGGAAGTGGGGCTGACTGATTAGGCTTGTGGCGTGATGGGAGGGCGAAGTATACACGGTGCATACATTACCGCTCCTTTTTTAATGACTTGTCAGATCCTAGGAATCAAAGCATTCGCTCCTCAGTCCGAGGCGATCGTTTGGGTCAATCCAAGAGTTTGTACGAGTTCTGAGCCCCTAAAATGATGGTAGTTCATCATCCATTAAGGGCGCATGGGTTATATTAATGACAAAAGATTTTCCTTGCGAACCAATTTCTGTCACGTGGAAAGGTCCTTTCTACGCGATCTCCCCTCAATGTGCTTAGTCGAGTCAGACCAACCGCCTTCTTTTCCCATCACCCCCTTCTATCTTTTCTTAAGATCATGGGCAAGAGTGGAGGAGGAAAGAAAGGTCAGTTCAAGAAGGAAGAACCTCAGGAGGAGCGAACTTATCAATCGGAGTGGTATGAGGCCGCTTCATCCAAGGTTAAAACCCATATCTTAAGAGCCGCCTGTAAGACCTATGGTATCCCCATAGACTTAGAAATCAAGGTTCCTAGGCTCGACCA
Organism: Boesenbergia rotunda; assembly: GCA_024364735.1. Classification (NCBI taxonomy): domain Eukaryota; kingdom Viridiplantae; phylum Streptophyta; class Magnoliopsida; order Zingiberales; family Zingiberaceae; genus Boesenbergia; species Boesenbergia rotunda. Next base: position 15,206 of record JAGFNQ010007018.1, on the reverse strand, counting down.
ATCCCCCGTGGAACCTCCCTTAGGGTTTTATTATTTCTTCCTAGGTCAGATAGAGTTTGACCTTCATTTTCCAATCCCTCCTTTTTTCACGACCATCTCTATATACTTTGATGTTCCCCTACACCAAATGGCTCCAAATGCCTTCGCCCTAATGGGCGGAGTGTTTATCCTCTTCAAGCTATTCGACATTCCTTTGATTCCCCGTTTTTTTCATTACTTCTTCATTCCTAACCTCGCGTCTAGAGGAGTCATTAGCTTCATTACTCGTACCAGCCACAAATTTATAGGTGGCCTCTCTTTTTCCCATAAGGGATGGAAAGAACACTTACTTTATCCAGCTTTCTGAGCGCCCTTTCTGTCCAATTTGTTGGCGAGAAGATTTACCCTCTCCTCCAAATTTGGGCGACTTCCAACAAGATCAGGGGTACTAGCGGACCAGGAGCATCTTAGCTGAAATGGAGTTCCACGGCCCTAATCTGGTTCAATGCGAAAAGCTCCTGTATCGGGCTATGATTAGCCCCAAAGTTAACAGCCTTAGTCATGACCTCCGTAAGTTTACTATATTATTAAATGTTTATCTATTCTAATTGATGTTCTGTTGTTTGCATGTTGCAGAAGCCATCATGCTTGCTCGGGTGATGAGCAAGCTTCTCAAGTGGGAGCTTACAGATGAGAGGGCTCTCACTCCTCCTTCAGCTCCTACGGCCTCAATGGTCGAGCCTTCCGAAGACTCCGAGCGAACTCAAAGCCAAGAGCCTCCTGCCCCCAAGCTATCTGATGCTCAGGAAGTCGATCCTTCTCCTGCCTCCGTTGAAGCAGGAGGTGATGAGGAGCCACGTGCCAATTCGGGTTCCTATATCGGCGACAAAGCCAACTGAGAAAGTATGCCTCCTCCCCTCCCTGTCGAACGAAGATGACTCATCCTGCCCGATGAGGAGGAGGAAAAGAACGAGCTGCAAGCCTCCCCTCAGAAGCATTTGGCTCCTCTGGCCCCTCCAAGGAGGAGAACCCGTTCAGCCCGGGCTCTTTGGGAAGAGGAGGACGCTATCCCCCTCTCCAAATGTTATCAGAGGGCGGCTCTTGCCTTTGCGGAGCTCAGGGGTGAGATCGAGTCATCTGTCAGGGAGGTCCACTTTCTTCCTCCTTCTCCCAGAGTTCCCGATTCCCATGACAGTCTCAAAGGCAAGAGGGCAAGGTCGGAAGAGCCAGAATTCACTAGTGCCCGCCTGTGTCGGGTGTACAAGCGGCTGAGAAGACGGTCACATCGAGTTTTCAACCCGTACAGTTTAAGGAACGGTCACAGGAGGGTCACCTTTCTGAGGAGGTATCCTCCAGCACCGATGACGGTGCTCCCAACCCATCTATCGTACCCTTCTTAGCGCCGCGCCTCCTACCTTTTGCCCCTCGTCGCTCTGGAGCTACGTCCGACATACCTTCTCCAAGGAGTCGGGAGGCCATGAGAGGACGAATCGAAGAACACCTCGCTTCCCTCAGAGGGATTACTTCGACTGAGGTGATCGTCAGCATATATGAGTCACTTCTGAAGGTAAAGTTCTCTTTATCCGTTTTTATTGTCTTTATCCTCTTCTCTGACCCTTACTATTTTTTGTATCGAGCTACTTCTGAGTGCCTTCTTTTGGGCCGGTGAATACCTCTCGAGCAAGAGACTGAATCCCTGTGCCGGCAAGTGACGGAGCTGAAGGCGGAGGTGTATCGGGCCCATCGGGAAGGTCAAATGCAAGCAGAGGTTAGTAGAGATCTCCAAGCCAAGGTGGACAACTGCCTGGACACCATTTTGGCCTCTGAGTCCTCTCTGCACAGTGCCCGCCATCGGGAACGCCTTCTGTCAGAGAGAGCAACCACCCTCTCTACGAAAGTGAGTCAACTGACCGAAGAGAGGGGACGACTTCAAGCTCGGGAGACGAAACTGTTGGAGGGCGTCCACCTCTTAGAGTCGTCCACTGAGATACTCAATGGTCGGATCTAAGAGCAGGTGGATCAACTGGCGAAGAAGGAAACAATAATACAAGTTGCTATCGCTCACGTATCTGACCTACAAGAGGGCCTCGACTGAGCTAAGTCACACCTCTTAACCACCACAGAGCAGTTTGAGGAGGCACTGGCGGCCCGAGATCAAGTATTGTCCGAAGCAGTTGGGCTGAAGACTGCTTGTGGCCGAGCCCTAGAAGAATTGAAGAATTACAAGGCTGATGAGGAGTCCCGACAGGCCGAGGTAGAGGCGGCAAACACCTACAATGAAAGGAGTTATTCTGAATAATAGTATGTCTCCCAAGACTCCTGAAGTGATAGTCGATATGAAGAAAAAATCATATGCCAGTGTCATTGGTAGTTTGATGTATACTATGTTGTGTACTCGTCCTAATATAAGCTATGTTGTCGACTTAGTTAGTCATTTCCAGTCTAATCCCGAATTAAGACTCTAGAGAGCGGTGAAAAGGATATTCAGATATCTCAAACGGACAGCAGATTATTATCTCTGCTTCTAAGGATCAAAGCTGAGCCAGAAGGGCTACATAGCTGTAGATTGGGCAGGGGACCTTGATGATAGAAAATCCACATCTGGGTATACTAATTTCTTGTTGAATGGTGGCGCCATCGCATGGAACAGCAAAAAGCAGGCTTGTGTAGTGTTGTTAACAATAGAGGCTGAGTATGTGGCTTATGCAACAACTGTACAAGAAGTTGTATGGTTAAAAAGGTTCTTGAATCATCTAAAGATTGTTGAGGACAGTGGAAGTCTTGTTACAATGTATTTTGATAATTAAGCTGCCATAGCTTTTTCTAAGAATCCTAAATATCGTAGTAAGGGCAAGCACATAGAAATTAAGTATAATTTTGTAAGGGATATTATGGATAAGAAAAAGATAATTCTTGAGTATATCCCTACACGAGCTATGCTTGTAAATCATTTTACTAAATCATTGACTAAAGAGTCATTTCAAGGATATATAAAGCCTTTGGGACTTAAAAAAATATAACACAATTGGTTACATATGAAATGTCATGATTTATTCAGTGTAAATGTCTTTGTTATATTTGGATAAAAGTCTCGGTGAGCATGTTGACAGGTTGAGATTGGTCCGCTTACACAGACAATCTTCTCTATTTTTTGAGTATAAATAGAGGTAAGACCGTTACTTGTGGCACAACTTATGTAGCTGTGAATAGAGCTATACTCATAAGTTGAAGTTGTCTTGATAATTATGTCAAGATGAGATCATTTGTGTAATAATCGGAGTAAATAAATCCACCATTAACTAAACCTGTTAGAGACCAGATTGAAATTTATAAGTTGAATTCGGATTAGACATTAAGTATGTCTAGATCGAAATATATACGGTATTAAATATTTGAGAAAAACATATACTCTTTTTGGTAAAGAGAAAAGCATCGTAACATGTGATTCATATCACATGTGATATAGCAAAAATAAGAGTAGTAGGAGAATAAATCCTTGCTTCTCTACTATGTGAAACCCTTGAGATTATAAGTCAATCTTAATCTTACCCTAAGTGACTATTTACTGCTTGAAATTCTAATCAGTGTCTGCTATTTTAGTGTATATCCTATTGACTATGGATGATTCAGTCTATGGAGCATAACTAGGAAAATGGCTGATTAGAATAAATAGATTCTAGCTAAAAATAAAGATTAAAATTGATTTACATCTGTGATACTTATTTACTGGTCGACCAATTATATTTTTTTGTTGAGTACTTAAAATGTGATTGTAAATAATTATATTGAATAGTGATGTTAAACATGCTCTTAACATAGTTGTTATATGAGATGTTAGAGATATTCATATATAGATGTAAATATTTAATCTGGGGTAAAGGTAAGTTATTGATGTCCCACATTCATTCTATAGAGCAGCTAAATTAAGTGTAATAACTTTTTTAGCAGTAATTGTTAAGTGTATTTACTGTCGTACGAACTATTTTCCCTGATATATGAATTAAATGTTTTATATAGTCTTTGTGACTAGATGACCTTTATAGATTGACTTGAACAAGTAGGAGATGATGGACGTGTACCACTACAAAAAAAAAGGTACTTTGCGGCGGTTTTAGTTGAGATTTACGGCGGTTTGGAAACGCCGGTAAATCTTTTATCGGCGGTTTACAAAACCGCCGCCGATAACGGCGTCCTTAAACAATTTAGCTGCGGTTTGACTAAACCGCTGGAATAACCGCCACCATAATACGTTTTCCGGCGGTTCTCTTGGCGGTTATTTTACGGCGGTTCCATAGCGGCGGTTTTAACCGCCGATAAAACTATCACTTGATTTAGGTTGATGAATTTTTTGCGGCAGTTTTTGCAATATTAAAACCGCCGCCAAATTAATGGTTGTTTCCAAATTACCTGATTTAGTGGCGGTTTGAACCGCCATAAAAAACCACTAGAAGAGTTTTAAAGCCGCCGGTAAATGATTTACCGGCGGTTTGAAACCGCCACAAATCAAATTACCGGCTGTTTTGAAACTGCTGCAACACCACCGTAAATAATTACTGGCGATTTTGAAACCGCCGCAAATGGCAAATTCAACCGAAAATATTTATTTGATTTTTCTTTTTAATATTTTATTTGAAGGACAAACAAGTTAAATACTTGTGTAATCTTAAAGGAAAATTTTCATAGCTAGTAGTTAAATACATTCAAATGAATGTCTACAAAAGTAAATGCTCTAAAAACAAAGTACTAACAACAAAAAATATTTGAAGTGAAATCTAAACCAAAATGGGGGTACACCACTCAACAAAAATATATAACATAGCAGCAGCAGTTCAAACTTCAGCTTCTAGTCTGTATTGCTTGCAAAGTACTTGAGGAGTAGCATAGTATTGACTTCCAACCACATCAGTAAAAATTTGACCTGAATGAATAATGAAAACCAAGTTATATCTTTTCAAAATTAATCAGCAAAGAAATGATAATGCATAAAAACTAGTTCGTGGGAGAGGTATGGAAACTGATCAGTTGTATGGAAACAAACTAGAAGACTGAAAGAATTTGTATGGTTCTTTGTAGGGAATGAGAGGCATGTAACTTCTTATTCACTAATACTTTCCAATAAGCATAATACCATAACATGAGTGCTGAGAAACAACATTTCCACCATATTTAAGCATCACTAAGTGTTGTTTCAACTAAAGCCTATTTTTAGCAGCTCCAAATTCTTACTTGGATGAGATTGAGTGAGCTTGATTCTCCTCCATAGTAATCATTCCTATCCATATGAAGAACCTAACAATAGACAAAAGTGAATTTATTTTAGCAGAATGATAAAAATGTTTCTAGCAAAATAATAAAATATTGCTAACATGAAAATAATAGAGTAAAGTTTTAACATATTTTCCCTTAGAAAAAAAATCCACATATATACACTACTAAGCTATAGACAGTCGCTATGATTTGTATTATCTGAATGAAGTATTAAAAAAAACCACCACTAATGAATGAAGCTGGAAAAGTGCATTTATATCAAAAATTGGCTGGAAGAGAAGGAGGAGCTACAAAAAAACTCTGACGTGAAGGAGGAGCTACACAGGAAAGGGGGACAATATGATACCTTATCCTGAAGCTTGTTCACTCTTTGATTTACTTCTTCTGACGTGAAAATCGGTGCGACTAAGACGGAGGTCCTGGAACAACATAAGCATTATTTAGAACCTTCAGCTCTAAGGCATCAAATCTTGCACGGATTTGCATTGGAAGGAATGAAGTCAATTAAAAAAAAGTGTTAAGCTCATGGAACATGGTAAAAATTGTGATTAATAACAGCAGATGGTACATCATATCACTTGCAATCCTTTAACTTTGGTGGGAAAAAGTTATCGCTTTTGTTCTATACAGATCACTGTTCTGGCAAATGACAAATATGCCCAGTCCTACACTGATTGTATCGTCATACACAACGATTTTTTTTGTTCAAAAATGTAAAAGAAATAGATACAAAAAATACAAATTGTATCAAAGTCAATCTAGTTTTAACTAAGCTTAACCAATTCAGATGAGATTATGGCTTGATTTGACCACTTTATTAAACAATATTTATGTTGAAATGGAACTGATCTGGACAGTCCATCCAGGATTGAGTGCATTTGGTTTCCAAAAGTAAGAATAATAGTGCTTGTAAACAGAAGCAATAGTGCAAGGAACTTTTGCATCAATATTAGCAGAATTAGCACACCACACACTAAACAACAGTCTGATGAACGAATATGCCTTGATTTAGATATATGCCCTCATTTATAATGTTCAAATGGGAAAACAAATGCAGCACAAACTCGAACATCATCAATATAGAACATACTATGCATACATCCCAACTATTCCATTGTGTTATTAGTACAAAAAAAGGAAGGGTAATTGAAAAAAAGCTCATTCCTCTGTTTTAGTTGGAAGGGAAGTGGGAGATGGAAAGAAAACAGACATTTAAACATTTATTATGGATTTCTGAATGATAGGAAAGATAAAGCCAGTATCCAGAACAAGTATTGCCATTGTCACTAATAATTATTCCTAATACACTCGTACCTTCCACACATTAGTGACTCTAACGATTACAAACACGAGAGGGAGACCTCTTGGCCAATAAAAATAAACTACTAGCACAAGACAAAGTAAGGAAGCAATTGCGTATGAATGTGTATGTAAGTTCATAAACAATTAACTCTGAAAACTTACTTTTTTTTTTAGCTCCTCCTTCTCTTCCAGCCAATTCTTTAGCTTTTCTGTCCCAATTTATGACCAATATCATTCAAAATGTAAAAGGTGTTTACGAAAAAAATATCACTTAAATTCTTAACAAAAAATAATAATGACTGAGAAAAAATATTAACTCAAGAATGTAAAGAAATGCAGAGTAATATAACAAAAAATTCTAACACCAAACTAGAAAATAATAAAGAAATACAATCTAATTAGCTTACCTCTACAATTCAAGTGATATTATTAATTTTAATTTTGAAAAACTAATTTGCTCTTTTGGAATCCAAATACAAGAAAAGTATATTTGAAAAACTAATTTGCTCTAACCTTGGTTTCTTCAACTAACTAGTCGTGGCTTCTTCCTTTAAAACCTAGTGATGTATGGTTTTAGATATTATGTCCTTAATACAGCCAACAAAGACAAAGTCACAAAACTAGAAAAGGATTGACGGGTGCCCAGAGAACAGTTGGTTACAATAAATATATCAATTGCCCATCGATTGGTAACAAACATGATACTCCAGAAGTGAAACTACAAGAAAGAAAATAAAAAATGGAACAGACAACAACTGCTTCAATTGAAGCAATATCTACACACGAAGAAAAGTAACTTTTATAGCGCATAACTTTAGAACTAGTTTCTAAGACAATGTAAAGACATAATGAGGCACTTCAAAATCACTAAGAAAAAATAGCGAGAAAACTCACGTAAAGTTCTCCTAAAATGCCTTAAACATGTTAACAATAGACAATAGTATAAGAGTGATCTTTGCTCACCGTCTTGAATTCCAAAGATCCATCAAAGGGCTGGTAGGTAGCCAATCCTTCAATGCTCAATGCGCCCTGCCGTTGGTCAAACATCGTATCCTTGCAATTTTTGGCAAGCCAGTCGTCAATCAAATCAAACGACAACTGCATTAAACGACGGGAAAGATGTAAAGAAAAGGAATTCTTTGAAGACCAAAGAACCCTACAAAACTAATTTAGGGGTGAGGACAAGAGAGCTACACGGTTCTCCGCCAGCCCAAGCTACATAACCCCATCGGGATTATCGAAAGGATGGTAGGGATCCTCTAAGAACCTCTTGTCACCATCAGCATAAGGCGAATCGCCGGATTTGGCGATCAAACCGGCACGGGAGGAGACGGCGGCATCGCGGGCGGGCAGACGCCTGCGAGAGGAGGAGCGAACGACTCCGCGGTGCTCGGGGGCGTCAACGGGGGGATTCAGCGGTGGCGAGCGGTTCCGCTTCAAATTTGTGTGCGGCGCTAGGAGAGAGGAGAAGTAAGGGTTGCTGCGTGCGTGTGCGTGGGTTAGGAGAGGAGAGGAGAGGAGAAGTAAGGGTTTTCTTTTGATTAAGATCTGAGCCGTTGAATTTTGATTAAGATCTGAGCCGTTGGATCGGTTCACTTTTGATCTGAGCCATCTAATTTAAGTGATAAGGAAGATATTAATCTTGAAATCGCCGCGAATCATTAAACCGCTGCGATTCAAAAATTAACCGCCGCTAAATAATTTAATTTGCGACGGTTATTGTAAACCGTCGGAAAACACATAATATAGTGGCGGTTTAGCAAACCGCCGCTAAAAAATCGCCGCTAAGCATCACTTTTCTGGTAGTGTACATTGAATGCACACGTTGAGGAAGAATGGATATCGATTGCCCATTCTTTGTCTCTTCCTCTTCCATCCATTATGTGCAATTAGAGCACATATTATGGAGAAAAGTGAAAAGCTTATCTTCTTCTCCTATATAAGTCCGTCCAAGGATTCCATCAAAAGGAGGGTTCATCGCAAGAAAAATAAGAAGAGGAGGACATTGAGGCATTTGATTCATGGCTATTAGAGAGCAGTCCAATTTGTTTGTGATTATTTTTCTGACAACAAAGAAAAGATAAAGATCATACATCTAAATGCTTAATATTTTTGAACATGTAGAATTTCATCCTAAAGATCATACAACACTAAACCCCATAGGTACCCCACAAGTTGGGCTTGTTCGGCCCAAATGCACCATGCCAGAGGCCCAAAACAAATCCAGCACTTCAACTCCAAAGAAATCAAGCTCAACTTAACTCTGCCATATCAAACCCCACAAAACAATGAAAAGCTATAGATAGTTGAGTGGTCATGTCATCAATGCTACTAAATTTCACATGCATTGAATCAACACTAATCTACCATATATCTGTAGCCACTACGCTCGATCTGGACAGCATTAATGCACACATTATCAACTTCATGTACACCCTTGACATTCCTTTCTATATAACAGCTGAACTAATCAATCGAACTTAATGAACAGCAAGATTAGTGGCTATAGTTAGAAACCCTTTATTCTGGGCACCAAAAGTAATCTGATATTAGTGCTGAAATCTTTCTCATGGATTTGTACGTAGGGCCACAACTTTGAGCTGGTAATCAATAATGTTACTGCTTCACGTTGAGATTGCATCAAGGAAGTGCATGGTGCAGGCATGGGTGTCTCATTCAGAATGGTTAAGCTATCAAGATCTGATAGGAGAGCTAGCCTAATTGGAAATGCTGATTAATTTAAGCATGATCACATTATATATATATCAACTCACGGATTCATATCATGCATCCTCGATCGGGATCGATAGACTTTTGCACTACCTGCCAACTTATGATCCTGCATGTGTTGTCTGCAGTGGCTTACAAAGGTTAAGTATCACAAGGAAAGTTCATGATCGTAGAGTGTGTCTACTGTTTAGGGATTGACAGATAAATTTTGCCTTATCATGATCTTTATTTTTCTCCATCATCCATATTTATTTGAAGAATGGACACTGTCAAAAATTAAGAATCTTTGTGAGCTACTGTAACTTGTCAAATCTCATCTCAAATCATACAATGGACATAATACCAACTTATTGATTGGCATTATATTACTACAAGATCAATAGTTAACAAGTCGGCAAGCCAAAATAAAAACAACTATATATAGTTACGTTGCTATATCTATCTAAACAAATTCATTATGGTGCTTGTGTGTGTAAATGAGAAAATCATCTATTATATTTCGCCTCCAGACTGAGTTGGTATGGGTTCAATCAATAGAGGGTGCTTGTCTACAAAAGTTATTATGCAGCGGAAACAAAATACAACAAAATAATATAAATACATGAACAAGAAACCGATTTTATTTGGTTCGCCTCCTAAAACGATTTCTCTAAGACCTATTCCACTAGTGATCTAAGATGGTAATCTCTATGAATGTGTCAAAAATTGAGCTAAAAAATGTTGTATAATGGCATAAGTGGAGGTGTGTTTACGTTGTGACGGTCTTTTCAATGTTGGGACTTACGTCTTGATCTTGTGCTCGTCTACAAAAGTTAATATGTAGCAAAAACAAAATACAACAAACAGTGTAAACACATGCACAACAAATCTATTTTACTTGATTCGTCGTCTCCTCGTGCAACTTCTCCAAAGCCTAGTCTTAATGATCTATCTACCATCCTTCTCTTTCTTTGATACTTTTGGGAGACGAAGAAATCTCTTATAACACCTATTGTTACAAACCAATACAAAGCGAAAACACAAATGAAGGTACTTGCAACTTTACAGGTGAAACTACTTTAAAATTTGAAATGATTAATTTGTCTTTTTTCCATCACAAAGTTATTATTAATATTACTATTGGAAAATTACTTTAAAATTCATTTTTATGCTCCTATTTTTCATTTTCTTTTCCGAGTAATTAAATAAGACAACAATATAAAAAGTCTATTTTGCCTAATTATTCCATTCTTTATTAATAAATTTTTTCTAGATAAAAATATTAGACACACTTGCTTTATTAAGTTTTGACTCCCGAATTTCATGATTATAACACCCATGTATTAATCATCAGTCCATCCCATAAAGACGGATAGTTTTTTAATTTTGACCGTGCATATAATAGTCTTGATCAAAATTATTATATTTGACTTAAAATATTTAAAATTGAAAAAAAAAAATCATATAGCAAACCCACATGAGTTCAAGTACAAAGGATATAAAATGTCCAAACTTAATTAAAAAAGGATTGTGGTTTATTTATTTTTTAAAAAAGAAAAGTTATAATTAAAAAATAAAAAATCTTATATTTACAAATTAAACCAATCGCACATTTGTGCCCAAAGTTACAAAACTCAATCCATGCACATCTCAATAGACCACGATGTAATTACCAATAAATAATGCAGTGATGTTGTCTTAGATGAAGTAATTACCAATAATCTCTGTGACCGAAATGATCCAAAATTAATAACAGCAATTAATTAATCCAACAATCTGACATTAATTGTTTAGCCAAATAGATAGCTAGATACCTTTTCTTTCCTTGAATCACTCCAATGGAGAGAAGCCACAAATTGTTGGTGATCCAATTCAATCGGCCGTGACATGAACCGGTGAACCAACCCAATCGGAGGATTAACAGTTGGGGTCGAGGCCTCATATTTAAATACGATACGTGTGACACGGACACTAATCGATTGATGTTGGACGTGAGACCAACCTAAACTAGATAATCTTCGAGCAAGCACTAATTAGTCAGTGGCACAAGAAGACATTGTCCCCATCAACATAAATCCGGTCGGCCCGCCTCACGGGTCATGTGAACCATGTGCCATCATGTGGTGGTTCACCCTTCTAGGTCCCACTTGATCAACTTTTGCCCCCAATCTATAAAGGGACGAGAGCTAGGCACGACCGCGATGGGCAAACGACTTGTAAAGTCTTAAATATTAGAATCCTATTTATTGATAGTAGTCCTTGTCCCAAGTATTGACTTAGGTTACAAGGCTCGATTGGATAATGACATTTCGAAAATCTTCGTGTCGCTAGGCTATGAGTTGAATTCGTAGGACCGACACATTAAACATACTATTTTGTTTTTTATTTTTAACAAAATGATACTAGAAACATGAACACTAGCTAGGTTAGTTTGGTCGAGTAGGTTAGTGTTCACATGTACTATGCACACTAATAGCAATTGTACTAAACTGTTGGATAGAAAAATTCTATGGAGAACCCCTTCATGATGGTGGCAAAAGATGATTTGCTTGCCCCTAGTATCTCTGTTAATCCGTCTCAGGGCCAACACGAAGAAGGTAAATCACGGGGACTACTAGTTCGAATGTTGTAGCTAGTACGTAGGGAGGGCGAGCACACTGACTTTATCAAGTTTTGACCCCCAGATTTCATGATGGTAATACCCACGTAGTAATCATCAGTCCATCCCGTAAAGACTGAAGAACCCCTTCATGAGATTCAAGAGTAAGAGTCGATAAGATAGGATTTACATGTAGAAGACTATACAAATAGAGTACAAACAATCAAGTTTAATTAAATACTCGACACATGGATCCATTGCATATTGGGAGTACTAAACTAGACATGTAATAAGTTAATTGATATGGGAGAGTTCTGGGTCCCTCAACCACATAGGATAAGTCTTAGTCAAATGGCTAACGTGGACCAACTGGGGGCACGTGATAAGGTCTCAGGAACAGTGAACTATTCACGATGCGGAATGGGCTAGGTTGACCGGTCAAATGGCAAGGTGAAGCAAATTGTTAAGATTCTCGTCGATCGGCATATACCACCCCATGTGGCAGATATATCAGCCTATAGCTCCGTACAGCCGATCGGCATGCCAATCTATGCGGTAGATCGGCCTACAGCTCCATGCGGTCGATCGGCAGACCACTCCATACAGCTGATCGATGTATCACATCTAACGATAGATTGGTGTAAGACATTGATCTCAATACCCTTACATACATCTGAATACCTCTGATCGGCAGAGTCCACTCATACACATATTGCTGATCAGCTGACATGTTTCTTTCATTGGACCATTTTATAGCGGCCTAACTAACGATCTTCCATGGCTCTCAACCGTGCTATCCTATTGGGTCAAATTAGGCTTCCTCCTTTGGGAGGTTTCTTTATTGGGCCTCCAGGGGGTCATCATGGAGAATCCTATCACCTCGACTAAGACCAGGATTACATCACTCTGTCATTTCCCAATCACTTCGTTAAAAACTAACATGCTTCGACAGAATCAGCTGCTCAGTGAGTTTGCAGGCCAAATACACAGCTGCTCAGTAGCCCAATGACCTAAACACTGACCTACTCAGTCAATCCTTGATATAATCTCTCTGTTACAATGGATGTGTGATACATTGACGATGAAGGGTTATCGGAGGTGCGCATATATATAAGGGTTCCTTCTTCAAAGTGCAAGTATGTTGGTGCTTTTATTTTTCTTCTACTTCCTCACTTCTCTAATTTGTCTGACTTGAATGTCGGAGTGTCTACGTCGGGATCCCCCAGCCTTACTTCTAACCTCTTTCTTAGCTTTCTTCTCAAGAGTCTTCCAGTGATCATCCCAGCTTAGTTTCAAGTCTTCGACAAATTCACATTGTTGTCGTATTGGCTCGCATCGATGACACGCTATTCTTTGTAGATCATTAATTACTCATAAATTGAATATCATCCTCATAAGTTATCTTAAATTCCTTTCTCGTCCACTTTAATAGTGCGAGACTATATATGAATACCATCAAAAGCCAATTAAACTCAATAAAACTCAATGAGATTGGCCTTCATATATATATATATATATATATATATATATAATATATATATATATATATATATATGAAAGGCAAACCCAACGTCCACGCTTAATCCATCATCGATCTTTGATTAGTCAAATCGATCATCAAAAATCTAATTGGTTCCGCGCCTATCACGCTATGCATGTCCTTTTCCACTTTTCCTATCCTTCAACCTGTCGACTTATAATAAACACAAACCCACCTCCACCTCCTCCTCTATTTCCTTCTCATTCACTACTCAACCTTGCCTCTCCTTTCCATCTTCCTCCTCTTTCCTCTTTCACTACATCTCTCTCTTTTTCTAGTGTAGATGTTTATATATATATCATGGATGCCAAGAGTGCTAGTTCATTAGGGAACCCTAACCCTAATATTCCCACTCCACCTCCTTCCAATCCCTCCATGGCCATCCGCTTCCTCCGCGTCCTCTCCCTCGTCCGCCACGCCGCCTCTTCGTCGCCCTCCTCCCGCGCCCGCAGGATCCGACTGGCCGCCTGCGCCTGCATGGCCTACTCCGCCGGCCCCCGCCGGGCGTGGAGTCGCGCCTTGCTCCGTAAACTCGCCCGTCGTCGACTCCGGCACCCCCATCTTGACCTCCGGAGGCCAGCGGTGATCAACCGAAGGCGCGGGCCCGTTGGCGGCGATCGGTTGGAGGTCGCGCTCCGGCGGGTGGTGCCGGGGGGAGGCAGCATGGAGTACTGCAGGCTGCTTGAAGAGGCGGCTGACTACGTGAAGTGCCTGGCCATGCAGGTAAGGCTCATGCAGAGCATTGTGGATTCTGAGTCTCATGTTCATTCGATCAATAAGTCATCAGAAATCGATTCAGGAGATAGAAATTTTTAAGCTTTGCTAGAAACATGCAAGCAGTTAGGTGGCAAAAGACGATTCGCTCACGCCCAGTACTCCTGTCAATTCGTCACGGAGCCAACACGGAGGAGGTATAACATGCAAGCAGTTAGGGTTCCATATAGTGAATATGAACTAGGTGGAAGAAATTAAGGTAATTAATTAACTTCCGTCTATGTGATTAATGTTTTAGTTATACAAGTAATGTTAACTTAAAATATTATGTAAATTAATTCATTAGTAATCATAAGTATGTTCTTGAATGATTTCTAAAAGGAAATGTTAAGGATAATTAAGTAGAAGAATGAATTGGAGCTAGACTTGTGGATCGATTGATTTATTAAAGTTTTGGTTGTTAATAAAGGCTTTAGGTGGGTATATGTAGGGGCGGGGGAAAATATTAAAATTTCAGTATAGTATATATATCATATCGAAATATATTAAACCATAGCAATTTAACAATATGTCAAAAATTTTGATTCGGTATTGTATCGTATCGAATTTTTCGATATCGATATGAGATTTATATTAAAATTTTTGATATACTGTACTTATATCAAAATTTTACTATAATCGGTATGAAATTTACACCATACTAAAATTTTGGTACGATATCAATAAAAAAATTTTATATCAAATTTTTCAATATGATATATAATATACTATTTAAGGTTACATATACCATACCCAACCACTCCTAGTTATGTGAATGTGAATTAATAATTTTTAGAGACTTTCTTTGAGAATTGTTTTTTTTAAAGCATGGGTGAATCTGAATTGTATTGGAAAGTAAATTAAAATTCCAAATAATTTATTTTATATACTCCTTTTTTTCTGAATATCTGAATTTATCTTAATCAATCAATAGTTTAAATGAATGAATTAGTTTATGATTTTTGATGAATTTCTTTTTATGTCTCTCAATTAATATGATCTTAATTAGAAGTTACTCACTAGATTTTTTGTAATAAAAAATAAAGATTGTTATGG